>RJWM01006205.1:58000-86138 GCA_004363535.1 Dasyprocta punctata | reverse complement strand
TGTGGAGACCAGTATGGAGATTCCTAAAAAAAACTAAAAATAGGAATTCCATTTGATTTTGCTATTCTAGGTATCTTCCTGAAAGAGTTAAAAATATACCTCAGTGATGTATGCATACCCATGTTTGTAGAAGCACAATTCATAATCCCTAAGTCTTGGAAGCAGCCTATATATGTCCATCAATAGATAAACTCATAAAGAAAATGATTTATGTACAAATGGAGTACTACTCTGTCAAAAAGAAGGATAAACTTGAGGCATTTGTAGGAAAATGGATGCACATAGCTTGTTTTACATGAAAGCTTAATACATAAATAAAGTGTGAAGTAAATGACAGGTTATGAGAGATGGGGGTTGGGGTGAGAGGGCAAGGGAAAGAAAGTTATTGTGTTGTATGTTTCTGTTGTCAGTTTCTAGTTTCACTCCAATGTGGTGTGAGAGCTTACTCGGCAGGACTTTCACTCTTTGGATGTGTTAGGGTCTTTATTGTTGCTCTGAATAAGGTCTATTTGGTTGACTATGTCTCATGATTTGACAAGGTCTATGTACTCTGCACATCTTGCATACAGTTTAATGCTCCATGAGAGATGACATTACCTATTTGTTCTATTACAGACTTTTCTACTTTCTTTGGGTGTCAAATACTGAGGAGGTGTTTTGAAATTTTCAATAATGTTTGTGGATCTATGATTTTCACTTTGGTTTCACATTTTTACCTCGTGTAGTTAGGTGTTTACTGAAATATGTATTAAGAACTATGTAGTAGTTCTTGTTAGAGAATTGCATTTTGTGTCATATGATGACTGTAATACTTGCTTACTTTGAAGCACAAATTTAGTAGTGTCAAATTAATATACTTTCAGCATGTTTTGTTGAGTAAATAGTAGACTAGTGTATCTTGCATACTATTTAATCTATGTTTTATATTTACTTTATATTTGTTTTATTTTTTAAAATACCTATGTACTTTTCAATTGTTAAAACATATTTGAAAAGGAGGGGCTGAAATGCAATGGAAAATGGCCTCTAACAAGTGGTGCTGACATATGGAGCATCCATAGGCAGAAGAATATTGGATACTTACCTCACATCATATATAAAAATTAACTCAAAATACACCATATTTAATGCAAGAGCTAAAACTATACAACTCTTAAAAATATGTAGACAAAAGTGCAAACCTTTTTGGCTTTGGCATGAACAGTGCTTTATTACATGTGAAGCACATTTTTAAAAGTAGAAAAATTGTACCTCATCAAAAGTAACAGCTTTCATGCTCCAAAAGACACTACAAAGAAAATTAAAAGAAATGGAATTGGAGAAAAAAATTGAATTTATACATCTGATAGAGGACTTGTATAAAGACCTCTTACAAAACCGAAAAAGACAACATTCACAAAATAGGCAAGGATACAAGTAGACATGTTCAAATCAGATATTCACATGATCAAAATAAAGAGGTGGTCAAATTTATTGTCATTAAAGAATTAAAGTCAGAACAATAACAAAATATTATTTCATACCTACTAGGATGTTCAAAATAAAAAGATGAACAATTATAAGTACTGATAAGATTATGGAAAAATAGGAATTTTCTTTGCATTTTTTTCCTAATTTCTTCTTGAGATATCATTTGAGAGTTGCTGTAAAATAATTCTAACGTAATGAGCTTCAGGTCATGGATGGTTAAGTGTGCCTTTCAGGAAATACTTTGTCCTGGCAGATGGCCTGTTACCCATGTCTGAACTGCGACCAGATGTCCTCCTCACAGGAGATGTGTTTACACTGGGACATGCCCTTATGGCTCTTGCCTGAGCTGTGTCTAGTTTATTCTGACTAAGATAGCCACACTCTAAGAGAACTCCAACTGGGAAAAAAAAGCTAGGCTTAGATGTGTTGGTCAGGTGGGACACAGAGGAGGTAGATCAACAATGTGTAAAATTATGGGAATAACTTACTTTTTACAGATTCCTATGAGAAGAAAGTAGTACTTGCTTACAGGCTTGCTTACCCAGTGGTGGGGAATGAGAAAGAGGGATAGAGACTTTCGGGCTGAAGTCTCTTTGGGGCAAGGGCATCACTCAATATGGTTTCCCATGGAGGGGCTGCCCTTGGTAGGTTTGGAGCAAGCAAGAGTGAGTTTCATGGGGTCACACTCTTAGGAAGTGGTTACTGCAAACATATCTGCACAGTCCATGTGGTGTGCATGATTCCATGAGTTAGTCATATAGGTTGTATTTAACCATCTTATGATTCCCAGATGAACTCTATTGATGCACTCTGGTGCTTAAGATGCCTGGTGCCATAGCTTTCCATCCCACCTCCAAATTCAGCCCAAAGAACTGCACCTGTAAATTGGATCAAAGCAGTATAAAAGTGATTAAAATCTCCTTTGCAAAAATAGGAGTAAAATCCCATTATATTGTTTACCTAGGCACCTATTGCAGTTTATCAGTCTACGCAGAAAAAGTTGAAAATGACTAGAACATTGGTATACACATTAAAAACTTTCATGTTACTGTAATCGGCAGGAATAAGCAAATGCTAAAATGAGCTCAGTCACTGGCTTGAACTATCACTGACTCAAATCTAACCAGCTGACTTTCTGGTTCCTGATCAATACTGTATACAAGACCAAGGAATGGTGAGGACAGGTGAGAGCCGTGTGGGGCCTGCCTCATGGTGGATTTGGTCTTGCCTGGCCTTTAGTGTGAGATAAGAACATGAAGGAAAGGAGAGGCAGTTGTTTGGGGAAAACAAACATAGTCCTAAGTAAAAACAGAATTCTTATTACCCAAATATTAAGAACCATTTAAAAATAACCCATCAAAAGGCATTCATGAACAAAAAATATTAATCTCTTCACCTCTCTTCATCCAACCACATAGAGGTAAAACCTTACTTCATTGTCCTGTAGACAAATGAAATGAGGGGTATTATGGAATGAGAATTGAAGAAATCTTAGGATCCCAAAATTACTGAAAATTAAGCCACTAGTTGATTCCTCTTGTACCAAGCTGGACTCTGCATGCCCTTGTTGTTAATATTTAAAGTTGGAGTCAGGATCCTACTTCATACTCCAGGTTGTTCCTGATATCCATGAGACTAGTGCCAACTGAATTTTAGTATATGTGCTGCTGGAAGCAAGCACAAGTGCCAACTGAAATACAGGCATAAATTGGCAATTCCTGGAGTCTTTTCTGGTCCCTTAAGGTGGAGCACAAAGATTAACTATGACTTCACCATACCTGTTAGGACAGCCTCTGAGCCTAGAATCTTGTAGAGCTATCATGCTATCTAGCTTTGTTTTTGGCAGGAAATCTTAAAATGTTGGAACACTGCTGTGAGGAAATCGCTATGTGAAGTTGGAGTGATCCTATTTTATAGCTTTAGTATCTATGAGTAAATTTGCCAGATTTAGCAAATAAAGGCATAGGATGTTCAGTTAAAATTAAATTCAAAATAAACATGAGTTTTAGCATCTGTATGTCTCTTGTGGTTTTTGGCAGCTGAGTTTGAAGGACTATACTAAATTGGTTACTTTAGTGTGGAGATTATATTAATGTGAATCAAACTAAGCTGTAGTATACTTAACCGGTGATAAATAGAGTGAGTATGAAATTGAAAGAAACAATACTGCCAAAAAGTAAACGTAATGTATAAATTGGTGACCAATTACATGCAGTCATTCAGAAATTTTAGACTGCTGTGTGAAAAAGACCTTTCCTAGCTTTTCTAGATTAATTATTGAACTGAGAGTCCATAAGACCATTACAAAATTTTTTGTGTTTAAAACAAATCCTATTCAATATAGTGTGATGGGCACATCTTTAAATCTCCCAAGATCTCAAAGTAGAAGAAATAAAATTATTGCCAATCAGCCTAGTGCTCTGTTGCTTGATTCAGATGGAAGTCATGAATTGGTAAAGTGTAATGCTGCTAGCAGTCCTCGGTGTCACCAGATGACATCAAATAATGCTGGATGCCCTCAGCTGACACAGCCAGCCACTGGACTCTGTGACTGCTGGCCACTGCTGTCCAGTGCCATCCAGTTTTGAACACTGTAGGTTGGCTCTTCCAGGTGCTGATCTCTGCAATTCTTCAGTGCTACCAGCCCTATATATTTTTTTGTGCTTTCTTTTGAAACAACTACTCTGTTACACTACTCAGGATAAAAATTACAGGACTTGTGGAGCCCATATTTCCTGAAAAATAAATCAAGAGCAGGTTTACAGGGCCACCAAAGGGCCGTAATGCAGAGCAGAGGGATCAGTACACAGCGAGCCCTCCCAGACGAACCCAAGAAGCCCTCCCACATGAACCCAAGAAGTACAGGCCTGTGAATGGTCTAAGTACAGGTCCAAGTACAGCTTCAGCTGTCATGGTGGTGATCCTGTTAGGGAGCAGGGATAAAACAGGGAATCTTCTGGAAGACTAGCTATTGGGGTTGGAGGTATTAGTAATGGCCCTATCTAATCTTTCCCTGGTATTAGCCATGCCAGGGTGCTCCCTCCCCATCTTCAAACTAGCGACAGTAACATCTGGAGGGATGGGAGCTGGGGAGGCACACAGCACTGATAGCTGAACTGCATGCTTATTGGGAGTGCAATGGAGGTGAAGGGCTGCTAGATAGCCAGGGAGGACATTCAAGCAAATTGTCCTAGTTCATGGCAGGTGGGGGTAAAGCAGAGGGGTCTGACAGTTAACTATCAACTCAACCCCCATTCTCCTCAGCCATGAGAGTCAGGCTCTTCTCCTTTGTCAAAACCATATTTATAAATGACATAGTAACTTGCAAAAGGCAAAAGATGCTACTCTGTACTGGTGGGTGTCTGGTTTGGAAATAGTAGGAGGTGGTCAGAAGTTTAGGGTCCTGATACTTCACAGATTTTAAACTTCACTATGGTAGAATCAAAAAGCCATGCTCTCTGCATGAAACAGCACTGGAAGAGATTCAGTCCTCTTTAAACACAACCTGTGGGCCTTTTAAACAACACTGAGCCTTAGAATTTCAACAGTGGGACCAGCCACACTCAGTTAATTCTAGACCTCATAACGGCCATGTCTATAATTTCTTGTAGGCCAGCAATATGGCTCAAGCCTATCTCTTTTACCATCCAAATTTGCCAGGATTATTTGTTTTTAGCATGTGCTGGTGACAACTTGAAGGCTCATGACAGGTTCCTGGGCTTTGCCCCAGCATTTCTAATTTAGCTGGTCTGGGGTGAATCCTATACATTTGTATTTCTAGCAGACTCCCTGAGATCCCATCTGAGAACAATGACTCTAGCTTTCCCAGTACTATCTATGACTTACCTGTCACCAAGGATGGGCACTTGTTTTCTGGCCGGAAAGCCACCTTCAAAAATCCCTTTCTGGAGTTCTTTTTCCTAGGATTCCTGCTTGTAACTGTTAAGTTGATTTTCCCAGATGCATGCAAGGAAAGAGTTTGCTAATAGTTTGTTAAGGAAGTGCTTCCAGGAGAAAGCAACAAGGGAATGGGGAGAGGGGGTAAAGAATAGAAGAAGTGAGAGGGTGATTTCAGGAAAAGATTCATGTTAGTGGGTGCTGATCCTGACCCTTGAGAACACTCGCTCCACTGGCCCAGTGCTCCTGTCTACCAGCCGCTAACAGCTTCTATCTGCCCATTCTCTGGAGAATTTACCTCTGCGAAACTGCAGAGGAGGTTGTAGCTAGCAACTCATGAGTGACTGATACCTGCCTTTCTTGATGCATGACCAACTCTAGTCAATCCAGGGGTCCCCAAGTCCTTCCTCAGGTTTAAAGATTCCTTAGGAAGACTCATAAAAATAAGAACAATGCTTACATGCATGTTTATAGTTTATTACCTGGAAGCCATTCAGATTAAAATTGGCAACAAAAAAGCTACATCAGGCAGAGTCAAGGGAGAACCAGTCACAGCTCTCTGTTGTCATCTCCTAGTGGAAAAAAATAGGACTTCCTTCTCCCAGCAATAACAGGATAACACATGGAGTACTGCCAACCAGGTGAGCTCACCTGAGTCCTGGTGTCCATAGTTTATGTTAGGGGTAGACTATTGCTAAGAAGAACTGGCTTGGAGGAGGGTCTGGTTTCCCTGACAAAGGAGATCTACCTTTTGTTCCCAGATCCTGATACTAGTTACATGTGAGTGAAAGATGTATCAGACACATGTTGTAATGCCCATGAATTTTCAGCAACAGTGGGCCCAACCACACTCAGCTAATTCTAGACCTCATGACCCTGGTCTCTGCCTGGGTCATGACAATATTCATTTGATGTAGTGGTCTTTGGACCAAAAGTTTGATATTGGCTCTTCAAAATGGAGGGTTAGGACCAACTCCATGAAGGTAACTCAATGTATGTACACATTTTACTGAATACACCTTCTAATGGTCTCTCCCGTTCAAAGCAGATTGTGCAGCTCTGACAACCACACCCAGATTTGCTGACAAGATATTTTTTGGAAATAATGCAGTTTAATCAGGTACATCCTAAATTCTTCAATTTAATCCATTTCCTCAAAGTCTTTTCAATTGAGGAAAAATTCACAGGAGATGAAAATCACCATTTTAGTGTATATAATTCAATAACACTTTAATTGTAACATTGTACATCCAAGATCACTGTAGTTCTAGAATGTTTTCAGAATCCCAGAAGGAAACTATAGTTTTATGGGTTTGAATCACTGATTACAACTTTTTCCAAGGGACTATTTAGAATTTCTTGTTGGAAAAATTAGTGACAAACTTCTTTATTTTTAATTTATGTGGAACTCGTTTAATTTTTCTGAGAATAGTTGTGTAAATGCAGCAGCTTTATCCACAATGGTTACATTCCAAATCTCCCCACTGGATGCTTAAAACTGTGGATAGTACTGAACCTGATATCTACTGTGTTTTTTCATATATCTACATCTATATATCATTTTATTGATAAATTAGGCATAAGAGATTAAAAACTAGTGGAACAATTGTAACAGTGCAATAAAGGTTACATAAATATAGTCTCATTCTTTAAAAATTATTTTGGTATTATATTTACCCCTCTTTTGAAGACTGTGATAAAAAGCCTATGAGATGAAATGAAGTAAGGTAACATAAGTACCATGTTAGAATCAGGCTACCACGTAAGGGTTACTTGAATTCAAGGTCTATAATACCATGACAGACTTGATTCAATAACCTAGCTAGGTACTAAGTTACTAACTGCTGGGTAGCATATAGAGTGTGGATATGATTGACAAAGTGACGGCTCATCCTGAGTGAGATGAAGTCAGACAGCATCAGATTTTACCATCTGACACAGAGTGGTGCACAGATTAAATTTCATGTATTACTTTTGGCATTTTTCATTTAATTTTTTGGATTAAGGTTGACCATGGGTAAAAAACTAGACTACTGTATGGAAATGTTTGACTTAACACTTAAAATGTGTCATCTCACTGTCTTTTAGTTTGTATAATCTGTTGAGAAACTAATTTTATTTCAGATCCCTTGTATTTAATGAATTGCTTCTTTCTTGCTTTCAAGATTCTTTTGGTGTCTTGACTATACAGTGCCTCTGTATAGATCCTAGTTTATGCTACTTTGAATTTGTTAAGCTTTTTGGATATTTAGATTCATGTTTTACATAAAACTTTGAAATTTCTGGTTATTACTTCAAATATTCTTTCTGCCTCTTTCCTTCTCCACAATGACCATGTTGGTTTGCTTGATATGACCCAGGGATCTTAGGTTATTTGATTTTTTAAATCTTTTTTTGTTCCTTTGACTGTATGATCTCCAGTGATCCATTTTCAAAGTTCCATGATTCTTTTTTTCTGCCTGCTGAATTCTATTATAGAACCATTATAGTGAACATTTTTAGTTAGTGTATTTTTACCTCCAGAGTTTCTATTTTTTAAAAATAAATTTTCTCCTTACTGGTATTCTCTATTTTGTGAGTCATGAATTTCTTGTTTTCCTTACTAATTTGCCCATTGTTCCCTTTACCTCTTTGAGCATGTTTAATTCAGTTTGAAATATTCATTCAGTATATTTAATCTTTGGGCTTTCTCAAGGATAACTTCTGTGCTTTGCTTCCATGAATGGATCATAATTTTTTTACATGCATTAATGATTTTGTTGATGAGGCAGGGCATTCTTATTAGAAAATGTGAAAATACAATTCTCCTTTTCCCAACTTTTGTTATTACTTTTTTTTTCAAAATTTGTTGTTTAGTGGTTTTTCTGAGAAATCGACTAAAGTTCAGAGATAATATAAACTTGGCCCTTGATTACTCTCTTTTTGTTTTTTATGATTGCTCTCTTAAGTCTTTGTTCCAACCATCCTCACTATTTTGATGCCCTTTTGCCTCTCAAGATATTCAACTATATTGCAAACACTCACACTTACCAACATAGTTTCCTAGCAAGCCTGCTACTTGAATCTGAAGAATGTCAGTTTTCTGCTAATAATGTTCAGGCTATGTATTCAACAACTATTGCTTAAGTGAGGCAGCTATGTAAGTTTTCTTGCAAAATATACAGCGTCTTGAGGACCACTTCACCTAACAAACCCACACCCACCAAATAAAGGGCCAGCTGCCAAGCCTGTGCCTTTCCAGCACAGCTTTAACTTGTTCAACTTCCTAATAGAGCTAGAGCATCCAAAGAAGTAACAAGGGAGAGAAACTTGTGGATGGGTCCTTGACTTGACTGTTTTGAGCAAAGACACTACCAGTGACCAGGCCTGAAGATTCAGTGAGCAAATGTCTCCCTTGAGTTTCACATATCAAGACTGAATTTAGGCGATCAAGAAATTTCCATGAAGAACTGAGCTTGATTCCAGGTAGAACAAGGTCAATACTACTTTCCCTTATCTTATAGTAGGAAAAACAAGTACTTGAGTGATGGTTTGCACTTATGGTATTTAAGCTACTTAGCTTATGGTGGGTGAGAATCAGTATAGGTGTACAGAACCAGGGACCAGATATAGACCTCAAGGTTGTACCTCCGTGCTCCACACAGACATACCCAGAAGTATGTTTCACTAATCTCTTAGGCAGCTCCCAAGTCAGTCAAGTTGACGATTAGGCTTGATCATCAGACTTCTTTATTTCCTGGAAGGAAAAAATCATTATAAAATAAATGGGCCATCATGGGCAATATAGCCTTGAAAATGGTCATGCAGCTGCCCTGTCCAGTGACCAGAGAAGTTAATGTTGAGGAGGTCAGCTCAGGACCCCTAGGAATGAGGGAACATAGGAGTCTCTGGCATCACATCCATGCTTCTTTAATCATGTATATGCCACATCTCACTAACCTAGTGTAGTATTTCACAAGGTAATCAACCCACATTGGCTTAGCCACTAGCAGGGGGTTGAAATATCTACTTGTCTACTACTTATCCCACCTCTTGAGAGCTGGCCTGTTTTGTTGTAAATCTTCACAGATTTACATTCCAATATTGTCAATAATGCCAATCCTACCAACAGTAGATACTAGACTATCATGGCCCCTAAATCTTCATGAATAAATGATCTCAGTGTGAGCCAGTCCCCACAAAAAATGTGCTCCAGAACACAGTCATGATCACATCTGAATCAAAATGGGTCATTCTCAATTAGAGGCTTAAGTGACTCTGTAACATTCTTGAAATCAAAGAAATGGAAAAAGATGAGCTGCCCCTCTCCTCGCTCCAGGACCTAGGGACCGCCAGCCTAGCCCTGCCCGCCTCTTCTCCCTGGGACCTAAGGACTGCAGAGATCATTGGCCCTGCCCCCTCCTCGCTCCTTGGACCTAAAGGCTGGCAGTTTCACTGGTCTTGCCCCCCTTTTTGCTCCATGGACCTAAGAGCCACCAGGTTCATTGGCTGACCCACCTCCTCATCCCATCGACCTAGGGAGCCAGCAGGATTGCTGGTCTCCCCTTCTCCTTGCCCCATGACCTTGGAGACCAGCAGGGTCATCAGTCACCCTCCTCCCCACCCAAAAGACCACAACGACCCATGGACAATTAATGACCCCTTCCACCACCTGCAGAACCTTGGTGGGCTGGTGGGAACCTCCACAACCCCTCATCCACACAGAGGCCCTCAGAAGGCTTGTGACAGTGTGGTGAGTTTCCCCCTCAAATAGAGGATCTCAGTGGGTAAATGGGAGCAGCAGTAACTCCAACCCCCAAGCTGTAGATCCTTGGTGAGTCTGGCAAGAGTGTGGGTGTGTCCTTCTTCCATACAGAGAACACCAGGTGGGTTGAGGAGAGCGCCAACAAGACCTCCCCCAATGTGGAGGAAATCAAAAGGGCTTACGAGATACCCAGTGACATAGTAGGGTACCACCTGAGGTGCACACTATAGCTAGGTAGATATGGCAGCCTGGATCAGCCTGAAGCCATAGTAACAATAGGAGCTAAGAGCTGACTTGCATCAATACTCCTAGGCTAGTCAGCTTAAGAAGAATATAGGTCTCACGCAACAGGCCCTGCAGGAGGAACTCAGGTGACTAGCCACCCCCTTAATTGTGGGACCCAGCAATTGAACAAACATAACCACACAGAAGGACCTGATGACACACATGATGGATAGTTGAGACTAGTGGGATTGAAAAGACCAAAATATTAACCCAAGAGGTGAAAATGACAAAATAAGAAAGTAAAATACAGTCTCAAATGTCCAGTCCATCAGGAACAAGTACAGAAGACATTGAAATAGAGGACATTAGTAGTCTTACACCTGAAATTTCTGAAAAGATAGCAAGTGAAATAAAGAAACAAATCCATGAAGCTATAGAGGAAATCAGATTAGAAATAATCTCTCACATAAAGAAAAGAAATAACAGCTTTAATAAAGAAGTTGCTCAGCATAGCCAGAGAAGACATAGATAAAAAAGTACAGGAACATAGGAAAATGATGGAAACCTTGAATGAACAACATAGAAAAGAAGTAGAATTCATGAAACAAATTCGAAGAGATATCCAGGAAATAAAAAATTCTATTAAAATCTGGTGAAACTGTTTGAATGAAACTGAGGATAGAATTTTGGACCTTGAGGACAGGATCGCAGCTAGCAATTACGAAAGGAAAGAACTTCTAAAAATAACAAGATAGCATGAAGTTACAATTCAGCAGCTTCAGGATGATGCTAAGAGGAACAATATAAGGTTACTAGGCATCAATGAAGATGCAGGAGTCAATGCAAATGACACTAATAAACTATTCACTGAAGTAATAGCAGAAAATTCCCCAAGCATAAGAAAAGAATCAGATATGCAGATAAGCAAGGCATATTGAACATTCATAACCAAAATCAGTCTACACCCAGATATATGATAATTAAGATCCCAGAAATCCAGAATAAAAACAGAATACTAAAAGCTGTTAGAGAAAATACACAACTTACCTATCAAGGAAAGCCTATTAGAATCATGGCAGACTTCTTAGCATAAACCCTCAAATCAAGACAAGCTTGGAGCAAAGGGTTTCAAGCCCTGAAAGAAAACAACTTTCAATCCAGATTGATATACCCTGCAAAACTTTTTTTGAAAAATCAATGGAGAAATAAAATACTTCCATGAGAAAGAACAGCTGAAGAAATTCATGTCCACAAGAATACTGAGAGACATACTAGATAAAGATAAAAATGACTATAATTTCCAGAACAATAGTAGAAAGAAACCACCAGACAGGACAAACAGTTAAACCAGGGGGAAAAGCAGAAACGAACAACAGGAAAACAATATACAAAGTTGAGCCAGTACATATCAACTATATCCATCAATGTAAATGGCCTCAATTCACCAATTAAAAGAAATAGGTTGAAAGAATGGATCAAGAAACAGGATCCAACAATATGCTGTATACAGAAAACATATCTGACTCAAAGGGAAATTCATAGACTAAAAGTCAAAGGATGGAAAACAATATTCCATGCAACAGGAAACCAGAAAAAAGCAGGGGTAGCTATTCTATTTGTGGACAATCTGAACTTCAAACCAAAAATAAAAAGAGATAAAGAAGGTCACTACATACTTGTTGGTGGAAAAATTCAAGAGGAAGAGCTAACAATCATAAATATATATGCACCAAATATAGGAACACCCAACTATATAAGACAAATACTAATAGACATGAAAAACCAAATACACAATAACACAATTGTAATAGGGGACCTTAAAACCCCACTGTCACAAAGAGATAGATCCATGAGACAAAAAGTCGGCAAAAAAATAACAGAACTGAATCAAACCTGTGAACAAATGACTTGGTAGATGTTTACAGAGTGTTCCACTCAACCACATCAGAATACACGTTCTTCTCAGTTGCACATGGGACATTCTCTAAAATAAATCATATATTAGCCCATAGAACATCTTTAAATTAATGCAAAAGGATTGAAATTATCCCATGCATATTATCTGACCATAGCACACAGAAATTGGAAATTAATGGCCAAAAAACTGTAAAACCTACATAAACACATGGAAATTGAATAACAACCTCTTGAACAACCAATGGGTTACAGGTGAAATTAAATGAGAAATTAAACAATGCCTACAATTCAATGACAATGCAGATACAACATGCCAAAACCTGTGGGACGCAATGAAAGTGGTTCTAAGAGGGTAATATATAGCAATGAATTGTCACATCAGGAAAACAGAACTAGCATAAATAAAAAACAACCTAATGCTATATCTTCTAAAAAAAGAAGAGCAAGTCAAGCTCAAAACTCACAGAAGAGAGGAAATTATAAAAATCAGAGGAGAAATTAATGCAATTAAACTAAGAAAACAATACAAAAAATTAATGAACCGAAGAGCTGGTTCTTTGAGAGAATAAACAAAATTGATAAACCTCTTGCCAAACTTAACAAGAAAAAGAAAGAAAAAGACCCCCAAATTCATGCAATAAGGAATGAAAAGTGTGAAATTACTACATATCCCATGGAAATTCCGAAGTTCATGAATACCTAGGTTGAAAACCTTTACTTACATAGGGTGGAAAACACAGAGGAAATGGACAGATTTCTAGAAACATGAATTACCAAAGCTGAGTCAAGAAGACATAACGATATTGAATAACCCAATATCAGCTACTGAAATTGAAAATGTGATTAAAAACTTACCAGCAAAGAAAAGCCCAGGTCCTGATGGATTCACAGCTGAATTCTAGAAGAAATTTAGAGAAGATTTAATGCCAGTACTACTCAAACTTATCAATGAAATTGAAAGGGAAGCAATTCTTCCTAACTCATTCCTGGAGGCAAGTATTACTCTGATACCAAAACCAGAGAAAGACCCAACCAAAAAGGAGAACTATAGGCCAGTCTCCCTAATGAATACTGATGCAAAAATTCTCAATAAAATACTGGCATATAGAATGCAGCAAATCATTAAGAAGATTTTACTTCATGACCAAGTGGAATTTATCTCAGGAAAGCAGGGCTGGTTTAACATACACAAATCAATAAATGTAATACACCACATCAACAGAACTAGAGACAAAATCCCAGCTCAATAGATTCAGAAAAAGCTTTTGATAAAGTCTAACACTTGTTCATGATAAAAACCCTATAGAAACTTGGAATAGATAGTATCTACCTCAATCTGATAAAATCCATCTATGTCAAACCAAGAGCCAACATTATTTAAATGGACAAAAACTGAAAGCTTTCACTCTAAAATCAGGAACAAGACAAGGATGTTCACTATCACCACTCCTATTCAATATAATTCTGGAAACATTAGCTAGAGCAATTAGACAAGCGAAAGAAATGCAAGGAATAAGGATAGAAAAGGAAGAAGTTAAATTATTACTATTTGCAGATGACATGATAGTCTACAAAGAAGATCCCAAAAACTCTATCAAAAGACCACTAGAGTTAATAAGCAAATTCAGCAACGTAGCTGGATAGAAAGTCAACATTCAAAAATCAATAGCATTCTTGAACACAAACAACAAACTCACTGAGAGAGAAATTATGGAAATGAGACCTTTCACAAAAGCAACCAAAACAATGAAATACTTAGGAATCAACCTAACAAAGGATGTAAAAGATCTATACATTGAAAACTATAGTATTCTAAGAAAGGAAATTGAAGAGGATGTCAGAAAATGGAAAGATATCCCTTGCTCTTTGTTAGGAAGAACCAACATTGTGAAAATGGCCACACTCCCAAAACTGATACAGATTTAATGCAATTCCAACCAAAATCCCATTAACATACTTTACAGATCTAGAGAAGACATTCCTAAAATTCGTTTGGAAACAGAAGAGACCTAAAATAACAAGGGCAATCTTGGGCAACAAAGGCAAGGCAAGAGGCATCACAATCCCTGACTTGAAATTATACTGCAAAACTACAGTGACAAAATCAGCATGGTACTAGCAAGTAAACAGACCTGAGGATCAATGAAACAGATTAAAAGATGCAGACCCAACTTCAAAGACACTTAGCCACCTTATCTTTGAAAAAGAGGCTAATCATGTTCACTGGAAGAAAGATAGCCTCTTTAATAAATGGTGCTGGAAACATTGGCTTTCCACATGCCAAAGACTGAAACTAGACCCATGTTTACCACCATGCACTAAACTAAAGTCAAAATGGATCAAAATATAAATATTAAAACAGAAACACTAAATCTACTGGAAGACAAGTTAGGTAGAAATCTTGAAGATGTAGGGGGAGGCAAAGCGTTCATGAACAAAATGCAAACCTCATGGGAAGTACTTCAAAGAATCAATACCTGGGAACTTATTAAAAAGTTTTTGTTCTTCAACAGAAAGCACCAACAGAGTGAAGAGAAAGCACACAGAATGGGAAAGAATTTTAGCCAGCTGTTCCTCAGACAAAGGACTTACATCTAGAACATATAAAGAATTGAAAAACATCAGGCCTCCCCCCAAATTCAAACACCCGATCCAAAAATGGACATCTGAGATGAACACACACTTCTCAGATGAAGAAATACAAATGGCAATAAATACATGAAGACATGCTCAACATCAGTGGTCACCCAAGAAATGCAAGTTAAAACAACACTGAAATTTCATCTCACTCCAGAAAGAATGGCTGCCATCAAGAAGTAAATTGGGCCAGCCCGAGTGGCGCAGGCACCAATCAGGACTAAACATGGACTGCCTTCCGGGGTCCTGAACCCAGGACCTTGGAGGAGAACGAGAAAGGCCCCTCATGGGGCCCCCGCCCGGCCTGAGCAGCACCAGCGCGTGGGCTTGGATCAGGGACAAGGCCCCCCCCCCCCCCGCCGGTCAGCAACCTGCTGTTTCTGAGGTCTGGCTAAATTGATAGCAACCAAGGAACATCAACCAACTTTTGTTTTGTAGATTCCACCAGGCCTCTGGTCAGCAACCCAAGCATCACTTTACAGCGGGCAATGTAGCAAATATGGGGGATTCTCTTCTGTCTTGTCTTCTATTATTAATAAAATATTAAAAAAAAAAGAAGTAAATTGGTACCAAATGTTGGTGGGGTTGTGGGAAAAAAGGAACACTTCTCCACTGCTGGTGGGAGTGTAGACTGGTGCAGCCACTGTGGAAATCAGTGTGCAGATTCCTCAAAAAACTAGGATTGGAAGTCCCATTTAATTCAGCTATTCCCCTTCTGGGTATTTTTCCAGAAAAATTGAAAATGTCATGTCACAGTGATATATGTGCACCCATGTTTACAGCAGCACAATTTGTAATAGCTAAATCTTGGAAACAAGCAAAATGCCCATCAACTGCAGAATGGATAAAAAGATGTGGTATTTTTATACAATGGAATATTACTCAGCTATAAAAATGTTAATGTTGAGGCTTTTATAGGTAAATGGAGGCAACTTGAGACTATACTCATAAGTGAAATAAATCAAACTCACATTCCTAAATATCATATTGTCTCCCTAGTATAAAAAATAGTAAAAAATAAAAATCTGAAAGAGTAATAAGATCCTAAATATACAATAGATATTGTAATAATGAAAGGGAAAGAAAGTGCTCAACAGGACAGAACAATTAGGATAGGGGAAAGGAAAAAAGAAAGAAAAGAAAAGATTATATGTATGTTGGTGAACACATATAAGTTTATGTATGTCTATTTATGCTAGATAGATAACTGTGCTACTAATCTCTGTTAGTTCATCAAAAAGAACAGTTTGTGCTATCGTTTGATTGGTCACTTTTGTGCCTAGATTTTATAACCTAAACAACAACTTCTAAGACAACAATGTGCAATATATTAATACTAATTCCCTGCTTTTTTTGAAATTCTGTATCATTTGTATCCTTTTTTTCTGTTTTGCTTTTTTGAAAATAAAAAAATTAAAAAAATTTTTTAAAAAAGATAGCAAAAAAAAAAAAAAAGAGAGAAAAAAAAGGATGAGTGGTTACCAAGAGTTAAGAAGAGAGTAGGTATATGATAGAAATGGGGTGGTTATAGAGGGCAAGGTGAGGGATCCTTGTGTGGTTAGAGAAGTTTTGCATCTTGCCTGTTATCAGCCAATCTATCTGGATTGTGATATTGTCCTATAGCAGTGGTGGTGAACCTATGACAGGCATGTTACTTGTTTTTCTTTTAAGACAAAGGTTGCTGATGTATGGTATTCAGATTTTGGTGTGGTGTTGGCATTTTTCAATAAATAAGTGGATGTTGGGTTGCAGTTTGGGTACTGGTTTCTGAAAGGTTCACCATCACTGTACTATAGTTTTGCAAGATGTCACCAAAGGGGAAATTGAGTAAAGAATACTAGGTAAAGAGTACAGGCAATGTGTATTTCTTACACCTGAATATGATTCTGCAGTTCTCAAAATTTTTAACTTTTTAAAAAAGTGAAAGATTATTAATTACCAGAAAGGAACTTCTCTTAAAAGTTGCCTGAGGGAGGAAGCAATAATATAAAGTCACCTACTGTTAAATTTTTGGAAAACTGAATTTAGGGAGTTTAACAATCTCTTGGGAACACTAAGATCTAGTAAAGTATAGTGAACATTTCTAAAGAATTGAATATCAAGCTAACAAAATTCAAAGAATTAACAGAGGTAGACATCTTATAGGAAGATCATTAACATTAAAAGTAATTGTTTCCTACTTACTACTTAATTTGTGTACTTAGCATGTGTGAGACACTGTTCTACAGATGTCATATGATTTAATACTTGTAGATTGTATGGAAGGTATAGCATTGTTGTGAGGGGAATCTATTTTTAGATAAAGAAGAAGCATACAGAAATGCTAACTGCATATCCGAGGTCATATATATTAAAAGAGCTCAGGTAGCCTAATTGTAGAGTCCTTTTAAACTCCTCCTCATACCTCACCTTAGCAATATGACAAGTGGGTATAAGGTAGTACAGTGAAATAGAAAGTAGCTATGACCAAAACCTACCGTAGAATCAAGGGTAGAGGGAGGTAAGCCTGTAAGGACGGATTTAGTAAGGCTGCTGCTATAGTGAGTAGGGAGAGAGAAGATGATGTTGGTTTGAATTTGGATTTAAGCAGTAGTAAAGAACATATACAAATTCAAGATACTGAGAAGAACAAATGAGGATTGTTTGGGTAGTGGAATGGAAAGAGTCAAGTAGAGTTTTTCTGCTTTGGTCTTCTGGGTGCTGGGCATCACAAAGAGAAGGGAAACAAAGGAGAAAAAGCATGAACTATATTTAGGTTAAACTGAATCAGAAGGGGTTGTGAGATACTGAAATGAATACAGTGGACTGGAGGATAGAAATTTGGAGAAGAGTGGAATATATAGAAATTACCATACCCCAGGCTTCTATTGTTTATACCCAGGGAGACCGTGCATCCTGACCAAGGAAGGTTAGAATCCAATGGATCCCAACCATTTGTGAGAACATCATAAAAGAAGACAGAAAGTCGATGAAGTTGAGAAGGCCTTGTAGTTTTTGAGGGAATCAAGGTGATCCACCAAGAATCAAGGAGGACTGAGGGGCTCCAAACCAGGGTGTGTTAAAAAAAAGTGTCACACAAAACCAACAAACACACACACACCAACAAGGGAAAGAAAAAGACCAAGACAAAAGTCTATGCTCCAAAAATATACACAGATAATGGCAAGGTAAAAATAGCTTTTTGGAATAAGTTTCCTGGGACACTTCAGTATCTATAAAATTCAATGCATCATCTGATAATCAACAAAAAACTTTACCTAAGCTCAAGTTTCTTGAAGATAGTTGTCAGGATATTTGGCATGGGTTGCACCAAAACCATGAGAATTTAGTGCACACAACTGCTCTGGAAACTATCCTCTACCATCTTCAGCAACAGTCAAAAGACTTGATATGGGCTTTGCCTACAGTGCTCTTTCTGAAACTAAGACATAGCACCCCACTTACATCCCCCAAGGACAATCCAAGAGGTTTCCACTGGTCTTGATTCTACTGTAAGCAACCAAGAAACTGCTTTAGTCAACAACTTCAATCCTGTCCTGGTTACTTTTTTCTTGTTGCTGAGACAAAGTACCAGTTTCCTGAAATGAAGGAAGGAAAAGTTTATTTAGCTCACAGTTTGTGGAGGTTTTAGTCCATAATCAGCTGGCTCTGTGGCAGGATGGCATGGTATAGGAACAACTGTTTATGGCAGCAGAAGACAGCAAAAGAAACAAGAGCAAAAAGGAGGAGCATGGAGAGAAGACTCTATCTGTCCCTTATGTTGTACGTTGGTTACCCACCTAGGGTGAATATAGCACTCACATCCATAATTCCAGCATTGAACCATGCATCAATCACAAATTCTAGAAGTCTGCCCCCATGACTGCATGAGTTTTTGTGGGGACATCCAGACACAAACCATAACATTCTACCCCTGGCCCCTCAAAGACTCATGCACATCCTTTATGCAAAAGACATTTAGTCCATTTCCAAGAGTTGACAAAGTCTTAACAGTTTCAGCATTGCTGAAAAGTCCACATCCCAAGTCTCCTCTGAAATCTAAGGCAAACTCTTAGCTATGAGCCCCTGTACAAATGAAAGGAAAGTTATCCCCTTCCAACATTCAATGGCACAAGATCAACATTACCTTTCCAAAGGGTACAAACAAGGGGGTGGGATACAAAGGATTGGGATCAAAGCAAGACCAAAATCCAGCAGGACAAATATTAAGTGCTATAGTTCCATGTATTAAGTAACAAACCAAGGCTCTTCCATGGTGGCAATTTGTTCTTGAAAAATGTTTTAAGTCTGTCGATGTCACAGATTCATTTTATTTTGCGAGAAGCTTCCAACTGAGCAGGAAACCAGATCAACAACATTTTGGTTTTTGTGTTTTGTGGCACAGGAAAACATCTCTTACTCAAAGGCCTCCATCAAATTTGGATGAAACTTTGAGAGGAGCTGGATTAATGCTGTTATCATGGGAGTGAATTAAACCTGCTACAGCAAACAGGCTATGGGTTAGTCCTCCAACTCCATCTAAGTTTCTCCTGAGAAGACAGGACCCTAGAGGCTGGGGAGATCTTTCCATGCACACATGGAGATGCAGGCTAATGTGGCACAGTGAGGCAGACATGACAGTATGCTTTGGGTGTTCTGTTGAGGAAGACAGCACTGATAGTTGAAGACTGACCCTCAGCTCTCAGGATTTTTCTAAGCTTCTGAGCTGAAGATACATTCTCTCTGGGCAACTCTTGCCAACCACTGAGCATGGAGGGGTATAAGGCCTCAATTCACTACCCTGTATAGATCTCCTTGGGTGTATAGTATGGCCTGGAGCCACTTAGGATGGCAAAGAAGGAGAGGATAAGGAAATGAGGGGTCTGAGGGAAGATGGGAAGCAACATATAGCACTGCACTTCTTTTGTGGCCTCAAAGCTACAAGATGCCAAGTAGATAGTGCTATAGTGGCATGCTCCTCTGACTCAGAAGAATCAGTCACATAGGCAACTGCACTTTGGATTAGTCTAGGAAAGAGAGAAACAAGTGAGGATGTAACAGCCTGCTCCTCCCATCTCCTTCTTTATAGGTCAAAGTTTACCCTATGAAGAGCTGGATCCCATATTTCTAGCCTCTATTGTGTATTCAAGATCTCCTATCCATATTGTGCTGTTTCAGCAACATCTGAAAGTAGAAGGGAAACATGTAACAGGTCAGCTTGTTTGTCAGAGATGGTCATGAAGTAATTGATGTGCTCTACAGCACATACACAAAGTAGTGTGAGTAGACTGCATCCACGTGGGGAGTAAATGGCTGCCTAAGAAGCTTTCCACCAAAGGGAGACTTGAACCCTATATTCCAAGGGATCAACTGTGCACATGGTTCACATACAGCCCAGGTTTACACTCAGTGAACACTGCCAGGCACTAAACTCTAGAGGGCTCTTGGTATGGTCATAAGGTATCACATGGAGATTATACCTAGAGAGATACTCAAGTGGAAGTTCAAGAACACAGAATAGCAATCTGTGGATATATAATAGCGTTCCCCAGTACTTACTTAGAGTAGGGGAACATTCAGGCCAAAGTTCCACTTATTTTCCTTCTGAGCATTGTTTCATACCCTCATCTCAGCACCAATGTCTGGCTCTTCTCTTCTAAAGCCGATGACTGAGAACCCTCGTTTGTTTGAGGGATTCTCTGGGTTCTCCTCTTGTCTGTATCCAGGGAAGCTTGGTAAGTGGGATTGTTGCAGGAAAATGCTAGTGTCAGGAAGAAGCACTGCCCTCTATGGGTGTCAGATCAACTCTCACAAACGGTCCTCTGGCCCATGGATCAGGACTGTTTCTTCTTTGTAAGAGCCATACATACCCTCTGAAGTGCATACCCTTCTCTATGAGCACTACTGTTTTGAGCGGTGCTGGTGAGATACATGAATGGAGCTGAAAAGAAACTTCACTTCATTGGTTAAGGAATGCCATGAGAAGAAATTCTCATTTGTTTATTAGTAACTTTAGCATTTGACTCCTCTATTTAAAGTTATATCCATGTTAAGATGTGTACATGACACAGGACAGTATCTTCTTCCAAATTCTGGGGAAAGTAAATCTTAACTTGGAAATGTGATCTATTAGACTTTTTCTCTAAGTCCCTAAAGTCTGTAGAATTACACTTATCCACAATTACAGAACTATTTAATAGAGGCATAGTCTGTAGCACATTAAGCAGAGGCTCAAGTGGTATCTCTACAGTGTAATTATGGGGCTCAAGTCTTTCTGGGCATAGTGGTCCCCAAGTCTTTCTGGGCATAGTGGTCCCCATGAGGGTAAATGTAGAAAAGAGAAGATCTACAGTCCATGTTGAAGTACTCATCATCTCTCTTTATTACCTTTGTTCTGAGATTTTTCCAACCATGAACTATTACCTCAGTTTTATACCACATCCCAGCCCAGCTTAAGGTAGTGGGAACTCTCATCTCTGAGGGGTCAAAACCCCTAGTAGACATGTTCTCCTCAGGCTGGCGCATTGTGCATTCACAATAAGAGAAGACTAAGAATTACCCAAGTGGGTCACCTGATGTCTCAGTTACTTTTTTGCTCGTTGCCGAGACAAAATACCTGATGCCTAAAATTAGGGAAGGAAAAGGTTTATTTTTATAGTTTCTCGAGAGTTTTAGTCTATACTTAAGTTGACTCCAAGATAGCGTGGTATGGCAGGTCTGCCTTTCATGGCAGCTGCAAGCAGCAAAGCACGCTGGCAAGCGAGAGAGGCGGAAGAGCAAGCAGACCAGAGGAAGACCCGCCTTCCCTTACATTGTATGTCAGCTCCACCCCTGGGCGGGTACAACAGTTATGTCATTAATCCTGGCGCTAGACAACAAACTGATCACAAGCGTCAGACTCAGCCCCATCAAAAGTACATGAGGACTTGGGGGTACATAGCATTATCACCCAATACACCTGAGCACTTGCAGCCCTCCCTGACTTCATACAATGGTAGCTCCACTTCCACTTCAGATACCAGTCAGCCCTGCCAGAATGGTGGTCCCTAGACAAAGGATGGGCTTCAGTCATAACTTACAGTTCATGGGAACCATTGCTGTGACCCCTGGAAAGAATGAACTTTCCTCCTCCTGGTTCTCCACAGCTTCTTTCCTGAAGACTAGGACCTTCAATTCCACAGTGCCTAGATTATAAAAGGCCCATGTAGTCTCTGTGAGCCATGAGGAATGTTAGTAAGAGAAGCTACCAGCTTCCACTCCTCAGTTTTAGATTCACCATTCTTCTTGGGGTAAAAGACCATGTAGGACCTCCAATTCAGTGTACAGTCTGCATCCTGGAGGCTGGCACCCATCCTTAGAGTATTGCCTCTGAGCTGGTGCTTTAGCTACCTATGGTACAGGTAGTTACTTTACTTTATCAGGACTACCATATGTGGTGCAGACACATGGCATGGCTTTGGAACCCTGAGTACTTTGCACTCTGATTTTTCTCCATGGGTTTACCATCAACTGTACAAGGTACCCTTTCCCACTACTGACACCTCCAGGACCTTAGTGTCTGCCTAATGGCATGGTCCCAGTATCAGAGCCTTTGTACTCACTGTTTCAGATCACTTTCCTGCACTCACAACACCCAAACTGGCACAGTCTTTTGTGTCATTCAGTATGTAGGTAGGAAAGAAGACCTGAGTTTGGAGAATGGCCTCTAGAGCCCTAAGGAGCCTATGAAGCAATGTGCTTCTTTGTAATCATAGATGTGGTTGGTTACAATTTGTTGTTCCCTATGAAACATGCCTGTCACTTTTTGAATTCTAAAATATTTCCTGAAATAGCAGGTCACAAAATTCTTTATAGTCCTCCACTGCCCTAAGAGTTTTCTTACCATGGTCCTACTCCTGCTCTTCCTGCATGATCAGTAAGGTGTGTCCCATCATGGATTGGTGTGATGTTCTGTAGCATGCTCAGCAGTTCAGCCTTCTTGAAAAATAATCTGACAGACAGGGGAGCTTTGCAGTATGCAAAATGAATGCATGTTGTCCAATGCTTTGTGTGAATTCAGACAGTTCCCATCCTTTCCCCATGGGGTGTGAATTCCTGCATTTTCCACATCAGTGGATGCAGAGTAGCAACCAAGCCATGGCAATGATACTATATCTGGCCCAGCATCTGGGATTAAGAATTCTACTTTGCTGATCTCAGGGTGGTCTACAGTTTTCTACAGTTTATCCCTAGTTTCTGAAGAAGGAAGATAAGTGAACAAAACAGAGATGTGGGAAGGGAAACCACCTATTCCTAGTCTTTTTAAGAGTGACAATTTTGCAATTGCCTCCGCATGCAGGGGTATTATTTTGGGTGTTTTCTTGGGGAAGGGGCAGTGTAAGCAGCTTCTGCTTCACCTTGCCTACAGTGACAGCTCTTACCTCACAGGCCAAGGACCAAATATGTAGGTTACTCTAAATCAAAGATGTCATAACCAGTCATTTTCAAGGGTTTGAAAAGTAACCACTAGATGTGTCTATAGGTGCAGTGTTCCCAGGGAGAGCTCACCCTATTTAAGTGACCAGTTATAAACTGGTTCTCAAATGCTTGCATCTAACCATACTTCTACTAAATCATGAAGATGGGAGAGACTTGGGGCAGTGATATAAATTAATATTTTATATATAAAAAAGCCTTTCAAATAGTTGCATTTTTCCATCCTCAGGGTATAGGCTCATAAATCTCTTTGGGAAAGAGTCAGAATAATCAAAAGACTATACACTTGTTTTGCAGAATTTTTTCTCTGGATATCTTACTCTTCTTCAGTCAATGGATTCTGGGTCCAGAAACCTTCTTAGGTGTAAGAGTTGGGCAAGAAATCAAGACCATTGTGAACATTGCTCTTAGTTTTCTGTTCTTCATCCTTGTTGTCCTATGAACAAAGAAATCAGTCTAGTGTTCTGCTTAGGCTATGACATTTTCTACTAATCATTTGCACTTGGTGTTTTGCAGGTAGTGGCTTCTTGGATACATAGTCACCTTGCCAGCCGTTAGGTATTAGGTGTTGCTGCCTGACCTCTATCACTTGTTTGTGAGGAGATGCATGAAGCATCCTTTGTGCTATCAATGAACGGGTTCTGAGCTTGCCTCTTGTGCTGTCAGCCTTGGCCTGCAGAGTGTTGTTCCCTCACCAGTGCCCTCCAATGGCTTCTGAGTGACGTGTCTTTTGTACAGATACAACCCTCTATTCATTGGACTTACATAGCAGACCTCACCCTTCAGCCCAACATTCCAACTCTGAGCCCTTTCATTCCTTTCTCTGCTGTCTGCAACTGAACGTCAAATTCTTCCACTTTGGTCAGGATGGGCTCTCCCAGGCTTCTAGACACCACCTGGCTGTGGGTTTGCACCATCCTATGCAGGATTAAACACTGCAAAACACAGAGATAGAAGCGAAGGCATAGAAGCATTAGGCAGGATATATTTCTCAGGGTGGGAGTGGGCCAGTGAATTGAGCTGATAGCCCCAAAGAAGCCAGGTGTCAGAACCTGTATGTGATTTTTACAGGGAGGAATTAGCTCTTTGAGCTGGTATGGCAATTCACTCCAAACAGGACAAGTCTCCTCCTTTCAGTTGGAAGGGGAGTTTTTGTTCCTATATGAACCTTTGAGGAACTGTCATGGCACCCAAAGTCCACAGTGGGGAAAAGTTCAAAACAACAAAGTAAATGAAATTATAATTAATTCAAATTATAATTGAGTCAGGATCACTTTCGGTTGTTGGGGATATTCTAAAGCACTTGCATCCCCAGGCATGGCTTAATTTTTAGAGGTGAGTGATTTTGTAATTTTCAGAGACTTACATTGGGCCAAGAAGCTATGGCACATGTGCCATTTTGTCTTTTCAGATGTGGCCTAGCTAAAGAACTGGCTACTCTGGGTTTTGGAGAGCTGCTTCTTTTTCTTTTCCTTTGGCCTACAGACCCCACTTATTGTGGAAATTTCTCTTCTACCTCTTGCCTCATTTGTGCCCACAGCCCTGGGCACAGCTTTCTTTTCTATGGTAATTCATTGCTGTGCTTGTTTCTTTTGGATAACTTAAGTTTCCTTTAATTACTTTGGCATATGATGTCCAGGGAAAATCAATCTATAACTCTCAGTTATCTATTTGCATTGTACTGTGTTTCCCTTTTGCTACAAGTTATTAGCACAATCATTATCTGATGAAATATTTAAGGGAAATGGTAAAGTAGGCCAAGGTGAACCTATAGGAACTTCCCATATTCTGGCCATAATACTCGACTTCATGATATTTTACCAGTTTGGAATTTTGTTTGAATTTGCATTGCCATGTTAAGTTATAAAGACTTTTTAAAAAGTAAAACACTTTATGAACCATGAGCCTCAAGCTGAGGATACAGCTCAGTGGTGGAACACTTTTCTACCATGTGCAAGCCTTCCTGTCCACTGAAGTCTTACACCAGGACAAAGATGGCCCCTGTCTCCAGATGTCCCCAGTATGCAAATCCCACAGACTGATGCTTGAATCTTGTGTTTCTTAATTTTCTCAAGACTTGAATTATTTATGTCCAAGTTTCCACATGCATAAGGTGGGAGTTGAGAGTCACTGCCTGGGGGTTCTTTTGAGAGAACTGAGATCATGTGAAGTACTGACCAATTAAATGACTTGTATTTTTATTTTACTATCATTCATGATATCTCTGGTGAATGATGATTATAATTTATTTCTACATAAACTGCAGCTCCTCATTTCCAGCAATATGATAATGATTAATGCAGTCAGTTGGAAAAGAAGAACTCTTTTGCAACTTTATATATTGTATAAGTAAATGAATACTAAAGCTGTTAAACTACTAGCTTTGATTTCCAGCCACTTTTTTTAGCTACAGTTCGTTTTTTCTTTACTGTTATGAAAAAGAAATCTACCAAAATGTTGGCAGTTTTATAGTGATTGACCACTTAACATTAACATTTAATGGTTAATTTAACAATTAATTTAACATTAATAATTTAGTGGTTAATTAACATTTTCTAGTGTTTCCTTCATTAAACATCTAGCCAATAATTTATTTTTATGCATTTCAGAGGTATAGGCATTAGCTCTTTCTCATAAATACTTAAGCTATTTAGTATTTAGGCTAAAGTTCAATATTTGTTTAGTTTTTTTCCCCTTTGAGATAAAATCCCACAATGAAATTTAGACATTCAGCACTCCCCGGAATGAGTTTTAGTAAACATATACACCAGTAACTCAAACCCCTTAGACTGACAGTTGCCACTACCCCAGAAACTTCCCTCGTGACCCTTCCCAACCAACACCCTTTTCTATTCCTTTAGAGGAGACCACAGTTTGGCTTCCTACCCCACTACAGATTACTTTTGCATATTCTAAGGAACTTCTTATAAATGGAATTGTACTATGAATATCCTTTTGTATTAAGACTTCTTTTTGCAGTTTCAAGAGTCTTCACTTTTATAATTTCTCAGATTTCATTTAGAAATCTAAATTTCCAGCACTTATAAAAGCAGAATGATCAGGCAACACTGGATCTGAATTCATATATAGTAAAAATAGCTTTAAACTGAGAAGCAATTTTCCGCTTTCAATAGAGTTCAAGTGTATCAGTTTATCATGGGCCACCCAGGTATTTTCCTGAATCTTCCTTGAGGAAAGACTCTTTCTCTCCTTGGGTAATTTCCCTTAATTAAACTATCAGCTTCTCTTGCAATTGCTTCAACCTATACTCTCTTGCATCTGTAAAAATCTTTCCTTCTGATTCTATTTTCAAAAATTCACATTATAAGGAGACTACAGCCATTTTCTTAACATCTCCATATTCATTTTATAAAGGCAATTGAAAAAGAGAAAAGTACAGGGACATCTCAACCTGCTTAGTATAAAAGGCATTTCCTTTAAGTTATCCTTGCAGAAAATACAGATTTTGTATAGTGAGCATGAATTTTCTATATCTTTTTGAAATTTATTTAATAAGCACATAATCTAACTCCATTATTTAAATTTCTTTTGATTTTTTTCAAGCCATGAACTAGTTTGCTCTAGACAATCCTCCCATGGTATGTTAGCCATGGCCAGGTAGAAGGTCTATCTATGTATGAAACTGAGCAGTGGGGCTGAGAGGAATACCCTAAAGAACTAAAATCAAACCTGCATGTTCATCATCGTATTTTGTAGTAACGAATTTCCAAAATGATTTAAAACTTTGTTTATTAAGATATTTTAGTATCATGTATTCTGAGACTTCTTCTTTTGATATTTCACAGGTGAATCCTTCCATCCAGCTCTTCAGATAGCATTAGAAACACACTTTCCTAAAACAGTTGACTGTGTTTTATGAAAAAAAATGGAGAAAGCACCTCAGTGTGCAGCTGGGGACTTTTGTAACAGTGGTAGGTTGCAAACATGTCAATTTTCAGAGATAGTGAAGCTGGCAGAGCTAGTCATGCATCTCAAGCTGTGGGTCCTGTTGACATGTCAGTTACAACTCACGTATCAGAATCTGTACAGGTGGACATGATCTTTTTGAAGATAATTCAAGAGGATGGGTATGGGCATCTTTCTGGCTGTGAGTGTGGAACTCATGTTGCTAGAAATAGACCTCCTATCTTTATGCTACTGTCAACATGGATCTTAGCTTAATCTCTTGCAAAAGGTGTGGAGTAATTCCTAGTCTCATTGCCTTGCTAAAGTTGCTCTTATTTCCAGAGTGGTCAGTGATTTCTTTGTTTTGATATAAATATTTTTAATTCTATTAATGACTTGTAGAATTTTATGAACTGGTTACTCCAGAGAAAGTAAAACCTGTCACACCTCCTGTGTAATTCCCCATGGCCAGTGGATCATGGATGTATAATACCCACATTATCTTTTTTTTTAATTTACAAAGAATCTATATAAAAATCAACAGAACAGACAACAGGTTTAGCCAGGTCATGGTACAAGGTCACAAAGCCATATACAGAAATCTAGTGTTGGCCTATATACAAGCAATGAACAATTCAAAAGGAAAATTTTAAAGGCACAAGTTACAAAAGCCGGGCATGTGGCGCACGTCTTTAATCCCAGCACTTGGGAGGCTGAGGTAGGAGGAGCGTTGTGAGTTCGAGGCCAGCCTGGGCTACAACGCAAGCGCAAGGCTGGCCTGTGCTACACAGTGCGACCCTGCCTCAAAAAACCAGGGCTGGGAGTTTGGCTCAGTGGCGAGGTTGTGAGTTCAATCCCCAGTACCGCTAAAAAAAAAAAAAAAAAAAA
>RJWM01006205.1:0-57900 GCA_004363535.1 Dasyprocta punctata | reverse complement strand
AGAGACTATGTATGTGAATTGGACAAATATCAAAACATTTGTTCTCCATAAACTTATCTATAGATTCACCTCAGTATCTATCAAACTTTCAGCAGAATTCTTTTCTTTTCTTTTTCCATGAAGGGAGGCAATGAATTTGCTTCTGGACAGGCCATATGGATGACAAAGGAGGCCAATGTACTTTTTAAAAACTATCTTAACTATTTTTATATACATATACATAAACATATACATAGCTTTTCTTTCAGTTTGTCACACAAGTGAAACAATATGATGCTTACACATGTGTGACTTATTTATTTTACTAATAAGTATATTCTCAAAGTGCACCCATTTAAGTATAAAAGTGTCAAACACCCACATTCCCATATGCCTCAGGTACTTACAGAAACCTGCAAAGTGAATTGGTGATTAATACCAAAGATTCTAGATGTATCTTCCTTTAGGGTTGACTCTAGATTAGAAACCAACTCTCCAAAGTAGATGTTGGGAATCATCCAGCATCTACTTTTCAATGTCCTGTCAGAACCTGAGAGAAGAGAGTTCAGTCTATACTTTGATTCCTAGTATTTCTTCCCTCCCTCAATCCACACTTCCCTACTGTCAATCCACACAGTAAATGGAAACCTTCAGGTTAGCTCTCCTCTCCTCCATTGCCCATGCAAAGCAGGATTTAGATGACCCAGGGAATGCTGAGAAAGTTTAAACTGTACTTTCTTTTTAATCATTTCACTTAGCTTCTCTCTCTCTCTCTCTCTCTCTCTCTCTCTCTCTTTATTTTGGTATCAGGGATTGAACTCATGACCTTTTGTGCTTGCCAGGCAGGTGATTATGCGGCTGAGCTAAATCCCTGGCCACTTCTCTTGTTTTTATTCACACTTTAGGCTTTCATAACAACGTATTCATTCTCTCTCACCCAATCCATCCAGTGCCTCAACCTGATAATCAGAGGTCATTTTTCCAAAGTGTGACCACCCCCAAGGCAATCTGCATCTGTCAGAAGAGTTTCTCTGGTCTCAGCATGTCATGTCACCTCGTGCCCTGATATGTGCTTGCTAATCCAGGCTAGTCCTCTACATTGAAACTTTATTTTGAAAGAATTAACAGAGCTGAGACAGAATAAGGGAGCCTCAATTTTCCAATAATGTTTTACATCTTTAGTGATAAGCTGATTTTTGTAGGACATGTTTCTAAAAGTCCAATGCATACCACTTACTTCCTTCAAAAGTTATAAAGGGACTCTCCCACAGCCTCTACATGTGCAGAGTATTCAGCTATGAGCATTCTAATGATCTTCCCAGGGTGGCCATGGTGAGCCTGTCTATCGGTCAAATGCAAATGGACCCAACACATATGAGTAGATCACTACGTGGAATGAAGACCCAGATGCACAGAGTGAAGACTGGATGAAAGGTGTGCAGAAATTCTGAGCCGTGTACAACTGAGCCTGTCTCTACCTACATAGAGACAATGGCTGAACTATAACAATTGTGCCTGACATCAATTCAAAGTCAGTCTGGGAATCCTCTCCTGCACACAGTCTCCCTTGTGGTTGAGCATAAGCCCTTACAGAGCTTTCTTCACATGGATAGATAACAGGATATTACTTGCCTCGTCTGTCTTGAATTGAACAAAAAAAGCCCTGGTCTACCTGGCAACATTATTGGCATCCCAGATGGGACCCATTCCTCTAGAGGGTCTCAAAGAAGAAGGATGGCAGTGATAGTCACAGTCATGGACCTGTCTCATGATTAACAATGTAGTTGCCTGAACCTTTGTTTCAGTGTCACTATGACTAGTAGGTTCTACCCTGGCCATCCCTCCACTGTGGTTTTTCCTACTTGAGCAACATTTTTGCTTTTGATTTTGTTGCTTCTATTCTGTTGGACACCACTACGAAGCAGTTCTGAGCAGAATATAAAATTTACTAATTGGCATTTTATTTATCTGTGAGCCTGTCCTACACCTAGGCCCCTTGCCTGGTGATGGGAGCTGATTCATAGTAAGGAAATTCTATGAATCACTGGTCCTGATCGAAGCCTGTAGTGGCCAATGAGGTCAGTGATACCTCAAAAGGCAAGGTAAAAAAGGCTGCAGCTGTGGACATATTGGCTCCATAATCAATTATGTTAATAGAGACTGCCCTGCAAGATTCTTACTCTGCAGGGCATCATAGTCCCATCACAAAGGCCATTTTGGAGATAACATAGTTCTCCATTCTTGGCATTCCTTCCTCCTTGGAGATGTTCTTGAAGTGACTCCCAAGTCCTGCTCAGTTCCGGCACCACCCTCAGCACCTCCCTCAGTATCCCCTCTCTTTGTCTATTTGAAAATATATATGGGTGATCCAGAGAAACTCTTTGTCTTAGCCCTCATGATAGCTGCAGAGTCAAGAACTCTGCAGGGGCTTTGATACTCCTGGAGCCCTAAAATCATACAACTTGTCTCATTTATTTAAGCCCTCGCCGTACACTCGTTCAGAAGATTGGGGATCTAGGCCGGGTCCCCGATACTATTCCCTGTTTGGACTCCTCTTTTTGTCATCTTTTAATTTCAGTTTACTTTTTTGGTACAGTATTGAAACTTGTGCTGCCTTGTAGACATCTGTGGGGAGATGGATTAAGGCCATAATGCCTTTGGGATTGATCAACCTAGTATTTTTAGACTACAGAACTTGTTGCACCTCTGGTGGTGCCCGCAGGCATTGTTTTGGTTTAAGTTCTGGTCTTGAAAACTCCTAAATCTGGTGCCTCTCTTTTGGGATTGTCTTTAGTTCTCTCTACTATTTCTCTTGTGTCCCTACATGTGGGGGCTTGAAACCTGTCAAATTCTGTGTCCTTGGACCAGTGATAGTCTCTATACACCCCCAGTGTTGTTTGTGTGGATTATATCTATATTCCTGGAAGATGGCCCTTGTGGACTGGGGCTCCTGCCATTCCTCTTTGTACTTATAAGATCTCTCTTCCGCTTTTCAGTTGAGGAAAGGCCCAGGATCAACAAAACATGCACTTGGCATACGATTATGCTTCTTGAGGATTTCTTTAAAGTTCAAGGATAGCAGCAATGGCCCCAAAGGAAATTTACTTTTCCCTTTTCTCTCTCCTACTTATTCATCTTTTTTTGGGGGGGAGTCTCCATCTCCATTCAAAGAATTTGTGGAATTAGAAATGATCATGTACCTACATAAATGTCATCTTTAAGGCTTATATCTCCATTGGACCACTAATTTTTGGCCACTGATTCCATGGGATATGATCCTGGCATCCAAAAAAGACTCACACTTTGGGTTTCAGAATATAACTGGGATTAGTTTAAACTTAATGATATCAGAAAGAGACTATGGTTTTGAAACATTTTCTGGCCCTAATACAAGCTGGGAGATCAAGGTCATTGGCCAGAAAATGGATCTTTGAATTTCTACAACATCTTCCAACTCAACCACTCCTGTAAGATAGGAGAAATGGAGAAAACCCTTATATCTAGGACTTTGTGATGGTATATCAAGATCCTGAACCAAGCAACTCCTGTGGGTTTGTATGGCAACTCTCCTCAGACTCAGGATCAACAGACCCTGACCCAGATGTCTTGACTAACCCATCATGAACCAGTATCCCATCAGCGCCCCTGTTGCCCTCCATAGGGTAGTGCATCTCCCAGTGCCCTGTTTTCCTCTGCACCACCTTTCCTCTTTCTGGGTTCTTTCTCCCCTTCACCTAAGGCAGGAGACCCCTTTCACTCTCCTTCATAACCTACTGATATCATAATATAATGGTGTTGAGATGAAATAAACTCATGTTCCCCTTACACTCAAGGGTAGTCTGTCCCACATAAGAGAGGCATCAGATAGAACTGATGAGGGATTATCAGGTATATGACCTTTTCTCCTTAATGGACATGGAACAATGTAAGGAGATAGGTTTTTAAGTTGAACTTGACATTTGATCTTGACTTGGAGGGATATAACTAAGTATTGACCTGCTGCTGAATTTCTGATGAATGGGGATAAATTCCCAAAAAGGCTAATGAAGCAACTGAAGGGTTAGCAGCTAACATCCTGGGACACAATTTCCAACAATACAGGGAAAATGACATCCTAAATGTCGACCTCAGCAGGACCTGTGAGAACTGCATCTGTATGGCTAGAATGGAGCATTTTATAACCTGTATTTCCAAAGGGAAGAAGAGATGTCTGGTCTAACCAAACCTATTGTTTATGAAAAAATTCAGAAGAAGAAATTTCTGTGGTGTTCTTTTTTTTTTTTCCCCTGTGGTGTTCCTAAACCACCTAACAGAGGCCTTTTGAAAGCACGATAGTACCAATTCAGAATTAGGAGAGCTTTGATGGTTATGCATTTTATGATGAGCTTCCCCAGCTCTGTAAAGAAAATGACAGAAGTTTGAGGCAGGACCCCAGGATCCAATATTAGTCTTGGAAGACAAAGATTTCACAGCTTATAACAAACTTGGCAGAGTCAGCCAAGGAGGATGGGAGATTGTAAGAGACAGATCTTGTTTACTCTAATTTGACCACCACCTCAGGCTAACTCACCAGGCAACCATTAATCATGATTTGTCAACTTTACTGGCTTAAGAAGCACCTATCAGGTTAGTCAAGCATAGATCTAGGTTGACTCTGGAGGTGACTAACATGTGGGACAGCAAACCCATTCTGGTAGTGGGTGGCACCAACAAATAGTTTTGTAGACTGAACAGAATGAAAACAGGAAAAGGAGGAGGTTTGTGCATTTTCCAAAGAGCTCCAGTCTGTTTGAATGAGTGTGTTTTTTGTTACCATCACCTTTGCATATTGTCTCCAGTTTCTTTAGCCGTCCAAAACACACTCATATCAGCCACTTCTCCAGTGAGCTTCCAGGCCTCCAGCCTTGGACTGTTGCTACGTCATTGATCCTTCTAGCTCTGAGCAGCTACTGGACCTTCCAGCTCTCCAGCATGTAGATGGCCATTTTGGACTCTGCCTTTGACACTGTGAGGCTAGCTAATACCATCTGTATCTATATGTATATCTATATCTCTCTATCTCTATCTCTATCTCTATCTTTATATCTATGTATCAGTTCTATTCCTCTAGGAAACCCTAACCAACATAGCCTATAAAAAGTATGAACAACTTCCAACAAAAGCTGCAATACCTGGATTGAAACCAGAGTGAATATTGCCTGAATGGTGGGTGCTGGGAGGTGATCTGCCCAGATTACATCAGAGAGGGCTGGCTAGGCAACAACCTACTATATGAGCCCCAGTCTAGGGATCACCCTGCCCAAAGGTAAAATTCAGCCTCTGAGTTGAAGAGGCCCAAGGATCCTTCAGGCTTCACTGTGCTTGAGAGACATCACATCAGCAGAGTCTTGGATAACTCTTGACATTGTAGGTAGGAAAACATTTACTGGGCATCTAAATTACCTACTCTGACCCCTCAGTCTCTTGGCCCTGTTTCCAACATTGACTGCACAGTGAAGGGTATATACACTGCCAACCTAATGTAAGAAGTTTTACTTTTGACCTCATTTGTGAGATTGTAAGCTTCCATGATGTCTTCAAGGGCTGAGAGTCTATCTTCAGCTTCATTCAAGCGGTTTTGCCTGCTTTCTATGGAATTTTTCATTTCCTGAATTTTCCTTTGAATCTGTTTCATGCATTCTACTTTTGTCTTACATTGTTCATTCAAAGTTTCCATCATTTTCTTATGTTCTTCTGTTTTGTATCTTGATCTTCTTTAGATACACACAGCATTTCTTTCATAATGATTGTCATTTCATTTTTTAGCTGAGAAATTATTTCTGATTTGAGTTTCTCATAGTTTCATGGAGTTGTTTCTTTACTTCATTTGCTATCATTTCAGAAAGTTCAGTTGTGTGACTCCCAGTGTCTTCCATTTCAGTGTCTATTGGGTTTGTTCTCAGTAGCCTGGGAGATTGAGAGTGTCTCTTGGTCTTTCATTTTGTCATTTTATTCTGGGACCTGTGTGACTGGGCAGGCAGCCTCCCCATGGATTGCACTGGAACACTGTGCTGGGTAGAGCTTCAATCCTCCAATATCCCCATGGCTAGCTGGGGCACACCCCCAGATTATGGCACTGGACTCTTGTGTTCTATGGTCTGTGAGGCTGGCCACATGTTCCCCTGATGTACTTTGTTGGGTTGCTCTGGGACGCTGGCTTGGACAAAGTTTGTATCCTCCCTGTAGCTAGCAGGGTCACACCCCTGGAGCTTGTTGCCAGGGCCTAGAACCTGGCTGTGTAGCATTCAGAACCCCTGCAGCCCAGGTGGCTAGCAGAGACACAGCCCTGGGGTGTGTCACTGGACCTTCAGCCTGGCTGGGTGGAGTTTGGAATCTCTGGGACCCAGGTGGCTAGACAGAGCACACCCTGGAGTGTAGAACCCCCAGGACCTTGAGTCTGACTGCGAGGAGTTCAGAGCTTCTGGAGCATGGGGCAAGCCTGGGCAAGTACCAGGCATATAGTGCCAGGACCTTGCTGTTGGTTGGACAGGTTCACAACATCTAGGACCTGCTGTGCTACCCCACTCCTGAACAATGGAGCTTGCACCTTGTGCTCTAATGGGCAGAGCTCAAGTTCTCTAAGGCCCTGCAGCTACGCTGGCCACTCCCTGATGAGCAGCTCTGGGTCTCTGGGCTGGACTGGTCTCAGTACCTCTGTTCCTATGAGTCTGGCCCGGCATTCCCCTAATGGATTGCGCTGAGATGCTGGACTGGGTAGAGCTCAATCCTCTGTGCAGCTAGTGAGGATGTACTCCTAGAGTGTGTTGCTGGACCATCCTCCACCTTACTGGGTGGGGGTCCAAACCTCCGGGACCCAGGCAGCTAGGCGGAGCACACCCTGGAGTGTGGCACCTCCCAGATCTTGCATCTGGTTGCGAGGAGTTCCAAGCCTCCTACAGAGGTTTCTTAAACTCAGGATCATTTGGCCTTGCCGGTCTTCTTGCAGTGTTACTATCTGCAAGTAGAAAAAAGAAAAAAGCCCAACAGGGAGTACTGATTTGTTCACGACCTCTGTATAGCGAATGAAGCAGTAATCCCCATATATCCTAGAGAAACCAGTCCTCACACCCTGCTTACCTATGCCCTTGTGGACACTCAATACTTTAAAGTTCCTAGATCTAAAAGATGCTTTCTTTTGTGTTTGTTATTTTGCACCAAGCATAGCACTTGTGTCTTTGAATCACATAGTTTGAATTCTTAGGAAACACTCCAGTACATCCCAGGGCTTCTTTAGGAAGTTAAAGGAAACCTTTGTCTTTTGGAGTGCTTCAGCTAAAAACAACACTGGTGCAATATGCAGCTGATCAAAGATACTGGTGCAGTATGTAACTGTTCTATTCTTTGCTAGTACCACCCATCAAATTTAGATGATAATACCACCACAATAGTAATTTTTATGGCAAGAAGGAATATTGGAGTCTTCATCTCTAAATTCCACATTTTCTTACAAATACAATGCCTGGGGTTGTACCAACACTAGGGATCCTAACTGTAGTTACAGATCAAAAATAGTCATTTTGTTACCCTCTTCCCAAACTAGAAGATAGCTTTGATGTTTTCTGAGAATAGCAGGTTTCTGCAGAATCTCGATTCTCAACTTTTGGTTAATGGAGAAATTGCTCTATGAAGCTTTAAGAGGGGATGAAAGGGAACCCCTTCTCCACTGGGACGAAGTCTGCCAGCAGGCACTCGAAGTCCTCAAAGCTGAGTTAAGCCAGGCCCCTTCACTGAGACTCCCTGGCCTAGAAAATTCTTTTACTCTGCATGCATGTGAAAAATAAGAATTGCCCTTGGGGTCATAATCCAAAAGCTTGGACCAGTCCCCTGGCCAGTTACTTACATTTTGAAACAGCTGATTCCCATTGCCCCAAAAGGCTTCTTATCTGAAGGTGGTAACTGCTACAGCTCTTCTAGTTAAGGAGCCCCTGGAGGTCTAGATATCCCATCAAGTGCAAACCATCCAGTAAATGAAAGGATGCCACTGATTGGCAGGGGAGATGAATGCACTATGAAGCCCAGCTATTGTACACATCTGATCTCACACTGAAGACCTGTCATATTCTAAATCCGGTCACCCTCCTACAACAGAAGTAACGATACTGTCAGTGTGTAGACACAATTCAGTAAATCTTTTCTCTCAGGCTTGACCCTTCAAAATAACCCTGTTCAATACATAGAAGAACTACAATGAAATAAGTTTTAAATTAACAAGTTAACATTTATAATAACAAATTAAGAAAATGCAGAAGCTAAATGGTTTAGGGGTGGCAGCAATTTCATGGAAGGTGGAATCTGAAAAACATGTTATGCCATAGTAAGAACCATAATCTCTTTTGTGAATTTTTAAAAATTAGTACCTGTTTGTAGTACATGATCACATTCATCATGGGGGATTCCTACAGGTACACAACACATCTTAATTTTTTTGTTTCCCTTCCTCTCTCCCATCTCCAACACTTCTTCCCCTTCTCTTTTACAAAAACTCGATTTCCATTTTTTTAAATTCTTTTTTTCTTTAAATTCTTTTTCCCTTTCTTCCTTCCTCACCCTTTTTATTTATTTAGTTTTTGGTTTTTGAGGCAGGGTCTTGCTAGACAGCTCAGGCCAAACTTGAACTCACTTTGTAGCCCACGTTGGCTTCAAACTCATGAATACTCTTGCCTCAGCCTACCAAGTGCAGAGATTACAGGTATGTGCAACCGTTTGAAAAATTCTTCTTGCTTCCTAATATTTAGCCTCCATTTTGCTCCCCAAAAATTCATGTTAAGCGAAATAAATTAGACACACAAATTTAGACCTCACATGGCTTCTCTTATGAGAAGTCCAAACTATAAATTAAATAATAAGATAAAAGATAGATAGATAATAGAAAATAGGAAGCTAGTCTGTTTCCAAATGAGAAGAGGACCAAGAGATAAAGGGAGAAGGTAGGGGAGGAGAAGGGTTTGTAAAAGGAATTAAGATATGTTGTGTACATGGACCAACTACATTTGATGAATGCAATCATTATGTATTGCAAACATGTACTAATAAAAATAAAAATAAAAAATCACAGAGATGAAGGTGTTTCTGGCACATACTTCACCCCAGAAGGCTGAAGGTACTTTCTTAATCACAGCCTTACAGCATTAGAAAGATAAAACACTAAATTTTTATAGCCTAATTGTGGACTTTTGGTGAAAGCTGCTCACATAGCCATCTGGGAAGAAAAGGGACTACCAACAGCTAAAAATTCTGTAACAAACAAAGGGATAATATTAATTCCAGAGGCAGTGGTGTTTCCCCAAGGGGTGGATGTCATCCACTGTAAAGGTCATCAAAAAGACAATCTATCAGCCAGAAAGACAATTGGGCCAAAAAAACCACCAAACAACTGGCTTGGACAGCAAAATCAGAAGAGAAATTTGGCCATGTTGATAAGCCAGACCCTGGAACAAAGTAGCCCACAGTATTCTGATCAGGAAAACAGAAGCTAAAATTAAATGATACCTTAAAAATCCCTCCAAGAGACCAACCAATAGAGGGTTATTGAGGGACTTTATTAGGAACTGGGTTTTCAATTTCACCTATACTTTATAGCTTCATTGAAAAAGAGATTTGAAAGAGGAAATAAAAAGGTAACTGCAAGTTGTGAGCTACGCTTTAGAAACACCCCTTAGTCCTATCTTATTCCTCCTGCCTTTACTCTCTCTGCCCAGTATCAGGGAGTCCGGGGAGCCCTGGCAGATTTACTGCAATGTCTCCTAAAATGGATTGAAGTTTGTGGTGGATTGATAACTGGTGATCAACTTTTAATACCAGCTGAACTGAATCAGTGTGGTGCTGAGTGTGGATGGTCTACCTGAGGATTGTTGCCAAGATAAAAAGGAGAATGGTATGTGAGTTCTCCGTGGTGTTGCTGGTTCTTCTGGGTGTTTTTGGTTCTCCTAGGTGGTTTTTGATTCCAGTCAGTGTTGCTGGTTCTCCTGTTGCTGTGGGTTCTCCTGGAGGAACTTGTTGAGCTTCTTTCCTGATATGAACTTGACTGTTCTCATCATCAGAGGAGCTTGGGGCCTCGTTGTTGCTGAGAATGGCTATGGTTCACTATGGGGGAGCTATGGCCCTTACTTTGAGCATCGCTTCCTGGCTCCAGAGGGGAAGATGGTGTGTTGTTTAGTCTCCTGGAGAAGCTTATCACACTGGCTTTCTGATATGAACTTGGCTGTTCTGATTGTCAGAAGAGCTTGGGACCTCATTACAATTGAGGATCGCTGTGGTACTTTTTGGGGGAGCCCTGGTCCTCACTTTGAGCATTACTTTCTGGCTCCAGTGCAGATCCCTCAATCTACTGGCACAGATCCTTCATCCCATTGGCACAGACTTTCTGGTTTTCACTGCTGACCTTTGGGCTTTCTCAGTGCAGATCCATGAAACAGACTTGCATGAGATTGTCACAGGCTCAAGGTCTTCAGCTGGACTCATGCAGGATATTGCTGTTGGATTCAGGCCTTCAGTTGGATTTTTTGGAGTCTTTAGTGTATGGACAGATTTCCTGCACATTGTGTATGACTCTTTGGGTGAGTATTATAAAATATACTACAAATTATGTGTCCTGTATTAAATCATTTTCCTTACAAACCCTAACTACAACAAAAGTTATCTATTTATAGATATTTTTATAGGATGGGTTGAAGTCTTTCGTGTCCACACAGAGCTAGCAACTAAAGTCTCTAATAAGTGATTACTGAAAGGAAGCAACCCCCAGGCTTTCCTATCTCTCAAGGTTGACAATGAGTGTTTTGTGGCCACAATCACTCAAGGACTGGCAACTGATCTAGGTATTAAGTACCCACAATATGCCTTATGGCACCGACAGTCTTTGGGAAAGGTTGAAATGATGAATGAGACCATCAAAAGAACGTTTGTTAAACTCTACCAAGAGACCCAAGATCAAGATGTTTTTCATTACCCTCATCTGCATTTGGACCACACCAGAATGGGATTGAAATGAAGTCCATTTTTGATAATGAATGGCAGGCATTCCTCACTTATGACCCTTAAATAATGAGGAGCCCTATCATGCTTTAAAATTTGTAACTAATTTAAGTACAAAAAGCAATATAAGCTTATGTAATTCACAGATAAAGTACATCAAAACTTTTTCTTCCACACACTTGGTAAACTCTGTCCTACTCAAACCTGGAAAGGAGAGTTTTCCAAAGCCCAGTGGTCTGAAACAAAGTAGTCCTTATCAGGTGATCATGGCCACTCACACTGCTGCAAAACAGGAGGGCGTGAATGATGGGTAACACTTCTGCTGAGCAACACTTTTTTCTTCATATATACAGAATACTTCAAAAGAGGGATCGCAAGTGCTTGATTTTAAGTACCTATACAGGCAGACAAGACTAAAAATGTAAGTCTTGTGAAAGACCACTGACCCATGTCTTGACAACTGGTTACCTTCTGTCACTTCATGCATCTCCCAGTCCCTTAGGAGACATTTTTTCTGTTCTTGCTGGTTATGAACTTCCCTACATTATACCTAAGTTTTTATATTCCTGTTTGATTTTCTGGCTAACATAACCAAAGTTTAACAGTAGAACAATGCTATAGACAACATAAATGAAAATAGCATGAGGAAATAACAATATTAATGGCTGGACATTTCAAAATAAACCTAGAAGAGAAGAGGACACAGGCTTGAGTTCATTGGAGCAAATATCTAGGATTTCCTAGTAACAGTTCTCTGGGAAGCACCGAGGAAGACCCTTAAAATCAAATAATAGACTTGGTCTGAGCTGAGAAACTTGTGCCTACTCCTGATCTACAGTGTGACGTCAGCATGAGTGTTAAAGCTTTTCTTAAAACTCATGACAAATGTATAAATTGTATCAGAGCTACTCAGATTAATAAGGGTATGTAGGTAATCAATCTGGGTCATTCCATTTTCTCAAACACCGGATGAATTTCTCCAAGATATGTTTGACCTCTACCAAGTGTACACCTAATCAAATTCACATTTGTCTAAGAACAAAACTTAGAATGATGTGGCTACATGCATCACCTGGAGACATGTGCTCACTAAATCTTACCAAAAGTCTGGGAAAAGCTAACAACTTAAACTTCATTGTAGGAATTCATGGATCATTAGTCAGGCCATACCCTTCTAGAGGCTAGGAATAATTCAACTGCTTTTGCCATGTGCACATCGCAGAGCAAGGCCTGGCTACAGAGCCTCTCTGAAAATGCTTACCTGGCTAAAAACTACCCCACTTCATAAATGAGGCATTAGCCTGTGATTTCACTGATAATCTGTAGTGATGATCTGTGATTGCACTCTGGATTATCTGGTTCCCAAGGAGTCTCCATACCCTCCAGATGCCCCGTACTTCTTCAAACTGTAATTAAAGGGCCAAAGACCTTATTGTGGCAGGCATAGGGACTGCAAAGGGGTTGCACTGTCGGAAGAACTTGCTTATCATGAAGCCACTCTGTACGATCTTACTGCAACAATTGAAACAATCGCCTTAGACACCATGAGGCTGTCATGAGACTTCAATTTTCTCTTACGTTTTTAGCAAATGTGGTCTTTGACAGCTACATGACATTAAATTACATCCTGGCAGAACAGAGTGATGGATGTGTTATTGTTAATACTTCCTTCTGTAATTGGATAAGTTCCACAAGACCAGGTGAGCTAAATGTGATATATTATCAGGCCAGGTGGCTCCATTCTTTTGGTTAGCAAAGTAACATCTCCCAAAGTTTTTGGAACACAGTAAGGGGTGCATTGCCTGGTATAGTCTTGTCCTGCCCTTTCTGGGACCTCTGTTAGCTATTTTATTATTACTATGCTTTGATCCCTGAATTTTAAGCTTTTTGGCAAAATTTGTCTCCTTTAGGTTGCAGCAATTCCATGCCAAATTAATATTTGTTAGGGATTCCATCCTACAATGTTTGGAGAGGACCTGGGCCCACACCAGTCACTAGATCAGTGAAAGATTTTTATGTCTTCAGGGAACCAGAAGGTCAGTGTTTTTAATCAGCAAGAAGACTCCTTAAGATTGAGGATGAAACCCTTTCATGGGAGAATACGACAGAATAAAAAATTCCTGATTTCCCAACGATGTTTTCTGTCTGTTGTGAAAAGCTAATTCTTAGGGATATGCCTCCTACAATAACCCGACTTTATACCACCCGCTTCCCTCAAAGCTTACAAAAGGACTGTCCCACAGCTTCCACATGTGCAGAATGCCTGCGACCTCCCAAATCAGGAAAACAGAGCAAGCTCATATAAACAACTTAATGTGAAACCTCAAACTTCTAGAAAAAGAAGAGCAGGCTAACCCAAAAACTCATACAAGGGAGGAAATTATAAGGATCAGAGTAGAAATGAACATACTGGAGGCTAAAAACAAACAAACAAACAAACAAACAAACAAAAAAACCCCAAAAAACAAAAAACAAAGAATCAATGAATCGAAGAGTTGGTTCTTGGAAAGATTAAATAAAATTGACAAACCTTTGAACAACCTTATCAAAAACGAGGAAAAAAAAAAAAGACTCAAATCCATGCAATTAGGAATGAAAATGGTGAAATCACAACAGACCCTGTAGAAATCCAGAAAGTCACCTATACCTACTTTGAAAACTTGTATTCTAATAAGATGGAAAATACAGAAGAAATGGACAGATTCCTAGATACATGGGAATTACTAAAGTTGAATCAAGAAGATATAAAAATCCTAAATAACCCAGTATCAATAAATGAAATTGAAGATGTAATTAAAAACCTGTCAACAAAGAAAAGCCCAGGCCCTGATGGATTCACTGCTGAATTCTACAAGAAATTTAGTGAAGACCTAACACCACTTCTTCTCAAACACTTTAATGAAATTAAAAGGGAAGCAATACTCCCAAATTCATTCCTGGATGTAACCATTACTCTGATTCCAAAACCAGAGAAGGACCCAACTAAGAAAGAGAATAAAAGTCTAGTCTCCCTATTGGACATTGAGGCAAAAATCCTCAATAAGATGCTGGCAAACAGACCACAGCAAATCGTTAAAAAGATTGCACACCACAGTCAAGTGGGATTCACCCTAGGGATGCAGGGATGGTTCAACATACATAAATCCATAAATGTAATACATCACATTAACAGAGTCAAGGATAAAAATCATATGATCATCTCAATAGATGCAGAAAAAGCTTTTGATAAAGTCCAGTACCCATTCATGCTAAAAACTCTACAGAAAATTAGAATAGATGGTTTTTATCTCAATCTGATAAAAGCCATCTATGACAAACCTACAACCAGCATCATATTAAGTGGACAAAAACTGAAAGCTTTTACTGTAAAATCAGGAATAAGACAAGGATGTCCACTGTCTCCACTTTTATTCAAAATAGTTCTGGAAACATTAGGCAGAGCAATTAGAAAAGTGAAAGAAATAAAAGGAATAAAGATAGGAAAGGAAGAAGTTAAACTAGCATTATTTGCAGATGACATCATCCTCTAATTAGAAGACCCCTAAAACTCCACTAAAAGACTTCTAGATTTAATAAGCAAATTTAGTAATGTAGCTGGTTACAGTCAACACTCAAATATCAATTAGCCTTCTTGTACACAAATAACAAACTCACTGAGAGAGAAATCAGGGAAACAATACCTTTTACAATAGCATCCAAAAAAGTGAAATACTTAGGAATCAATCTAATGAAAAATGTAAAAGACCTCTATATTGAAAACTACAGGATTCTGAAAATGGAGATTGAAGAGGATGTTAGAAAATGGAGAACTATCCCGTGCTCTTTGGTAGGAAGAATCAATATAGTGAAATTCTCCATACTTCTGAAATTATTATACAGATTCATTGCAATCCCAATCAAAATTCCTATAGCATATCTTACAGAATTAGAGAAAACAATCCTAAAATTCATCTGGAACCAAAAGAGACCTAGAATAACAAAGGTGATCTTGGGCAACAGAGACAAGACAGGAGGCATCATAATTCCTGACTTGAAATTATACTATAAACCTACTGTGATAAAAAGAGTGTGGTACTGGCAAAAAAAACAGACCTGAAGATCAATAGAATAGGTTAGAAGATCCAGAAACAACTGCAGACACATTAAACTACCTTATCTTTAACAAAGGTGCCAAACACATTCATTGGAAGAAAGACAGCCTCTTTAACAAATGGTGTTGGAAAAACTGGCTTTCCACATGCCAAAGATTAAAACTCAACCCATATCTTTCACTATGTACTAAGCTAAAATCTGAATGGATTAAAAAGATCTTAATATTAAAACAGAAACATTAAATTTGTTGTAAGATAGAGTATGTAAGACTCTTGAAGTTATTGGTGTAGGCAAAGACTTTATGAATAAAAGCCAGATTGCACAGGAGCTATTGCAAAGAATCAACAAATGGGATCTCATCCTACCAAAAAGCTTTTGTACAGCAAGAGAAACCACCAACAGTGTGAAGAGCCAACTCACAATGTGGGAGAAAATGTTTGTCAGCTGTTCCTCAGATAAAGGATTACTATTGAGAATATAAAGAACTAAAAAAAAAAAAAAATCAGTCCTCCAGATTTAAAGACCCAGTCCAAAAATGGGCATCTGAGATGAAAACACACTTTTCAGATGAAGACGTACAAACAGCAAATAAATATGTGAAAAAATGTTCAACAGCACTGTCATTAAAGGGATGCAAATTAAAACAACATTGAGATTCTACCTCACCTGAGAAAGAATGGCTAGTATTAAGAAGTCAACCCATAACAAGTGCTGGAGGGGCTGTGGAGAAAAAGGAATGTTTCTTCACTGTTTTTGGGAATATAGGCTGTTGCAACCATTGTGGAAGTCAGTGTGGAAATTCCTCAAAAAGCTAGGATTGGAGGTCCCATTTGACCCAGCTATTCCCCTTCTGGGTATCTTCCCAAAAGAATTAAAAGCATCATACTACAGTGATATATGTGCACCTATGTTTGTAGCAGCACAGTTCACAATAGCCAGATCTTGGAAACAACTTAAATGACCATCGACTGAGGAATGAACAAATAAGATGTGGCATTTCTACATAATGGAATACTACTCAGCCATAAAGAATGATAAAGGACACTTTTATACTAAAATGGATGAGCCTTGAGAACAAACTTATTAGTGAAATAAATAAGTCACACATGTGTAAGCATTGTATTGTTTCACTTGTGTGACAAACTGAAAGAAAAACTATGTATATGTTTATAAAAAATAGTTAAGATCATTAAGTAAAAAGAAGCACAATGGCCTCCTTTGTCATTAACACAGCCTGTCCAGAAATAAATACAAAGGCTCCCTTCACTGAACATCTCTGTAAGTTCTGCCTTCCCTTCTGCATCTTGTCCCAGTATTTTTGTCCCAGAAAAAATGATCTCTGCCAAAGCAGTGACTTAGGTCACACTTGTCTTTATGTTAACTAACCCACTGTGAGCCATTTGGAGTTGACTTTTGGGTGTTTAAAGAAGTTTTTTTTTATATGGTATGAGGTTTGTGCTTTTTTTTTTTTTTTTTGCATGTGGAAATCCAGTTGTTCTAGTATATTTATTGAAGGTACAATTCTTTCCCCACTTAATTGCTTTTGCATCTTTGCCAGAAATCAATTGTCTGTTATGTGGATATTTATTTTGGGACCTCATAATGGTACATTGGTGGTTTGTTTATCTTGATATCAATGCTGTTTTGTCAAGATTTGTGTAACTTTGTGATAAGTTGTAGGATTGGGGAGGGTTTGAACTCTAATTTTGTTCCTTTATCAAAGTTATTTGGACTATTCTGAGTCTTTTGCATTTCTATAGAAATATAAGAATCAAAATGCTAATTTTTATGAGCAGTGATGTTGAAATTTTGACAAGGGATTGTGTTTTCTGATCTCTATTATTTTATTCTATTTGTTCTTGGTTTTATTCTGTCTTTTATTTCTAATTTTTTATGGAAAGATATGAGGGTATTTTATAACTTTCTTCTTTTCTAATAAATGTACTTGGTATTGAAAAAAGAATAATACAATAAAGTAAAGAATAGCGAGAGAAAGGTTTCTATTTTTGTGAACATGTGGCTCTTTCCCCCAGTCTAGGATTAAGGAGTGAAGCGCAAGCCGTGGAGTGTCTGTTTATGCTGGAAGTCTAAGGCGACACTCTGCCTCCAGGATGGTGCTGTATGCAGGTATCCAGTTATAGGGGTACAGAGACAACAGGGTGCCAATGTTACCCTGCAATCCTGTGTAACTCAGGCTGAACCTGGCCTCTGACCTCAGGAGCCAGGTCTCTGCTCACTGACCCTAGTTCCTCAGTGAGGCACCTTTTAGTTTTCTCTCCAACCACTGGCTGTCCCCTGTGGTTGTCTTTTCCTCATTCACTCTGGGAACTTGATGGTGTGGACCGGGGCTCGCAGCCAAGGGGTTGCTCTGGGATCCAGGTTCAAATACTGAGTCCTTCCCTACAATGGTGACCAGCCAGCTCTTGCTCTGTGACTGTTGTGGCAGGTGCTGCACCAAGATCACTCACCAACCTTTGGCTGTGGAAGGCCACTCTGGAGGCAGTACCCCGTGTTTTCCTCACTGATTCCAACTGCCATGGATTCTCTCAGCCTTGATGTGCTTCTGTGGCTCTCCAATGCTCTGTGAGCCACAAGTTCCACCTGTAAGATTCAATATTTCCTCTGGTAATCCTTCCTTCCTCTTTTCCCAGGTTTGAAAGCCTAGAGAATGTCTTTTTGATTGGATTTTCTGAACATCTACTGATAGAGAGTGCAGCCTATGAAATACAGACATAACAGAAAAACAAGAATCGGATTAAAGCTACATTGGTTAGTAAGAAGGTGTTTTGTCATTTTGTTGTTTTTGTGGGTGATAGGCACATTTCTTTTACACCTTAATACTTTTATTGATTGATTGACTTTGCAGGCCTAAGGCCAGGAGTCTGAATATCTATTAAGAGGATAAAAATATGCAATATAGCAAATATGGGGGATTTCCTTCTATCTTGTTTTTGAAATCCAACATTGTTCTCACTGTTTTGTTTTGTTCCATTTTATTGTTTTGTTTTACTCAATGTTTTCTTTTGATTGGTTTTATTCTGTTCTGTTTTGTTTGATTTTATTATGTGTGATGGTGTGGGTAGCAGTTTTGAAGATAACAAGAGGCACCATGGGTAGCCATCATTGATTTCCTATTATCCTGTTTTGAAGTCCTATATCACTCTCACTGTTCTGTTCTGATTGGTTTTATTCTGTTTTGTTAAGCTTTGTTCTCTTTAAAATAAACAAAAATAAATAAATAAATAAATAAAACCACCGCTGCCAGCAAGGGCAACATGCACTAACCTCACCCAGAGCCTAATTACCAGCCTTTGGGCCCATTTGTATATGAACCTGGGACACATTCAAATTATTATAGGTAGCTTAGTTAGATAACATTTAAAATAAGTCAGAGAGGGATGGGGCTCTCAAGAAGCTAGTGAAAAAAAAAACATTAGAATTGTGACTGGAGGCACATCTGAAGAAGGCCAGGCCTCAAGAGAGATACAATGGCCAGGCCTACACTGCCTCCCTAAGGGACAAATAATAACTTGAGATTGTCCTGTGATTGCTATCATCTGATCCAGTAAAATCCAGACAAGCATCAGTTACCCAGGTGGGTGAGGAGAGCATCCAGACCCATCCCTTCCCCAAAATCCTTTTGTTCTTTCCATGCACCGTTGTTATGGGCCTTGCTTCCCTATTGGATCAGTGTTAGCTAGGCAGCTGTAGCCTATTGTAATCTTTTATTTTAAAGAGGATAAAACCAAGGAAAATAAACAGAATAAAACCAATCAAAATAAACCAGTATACAGGACTTCAAAACCTTATGAAATCAACAATAGTCATCACAATGCCTCTTGTCTTCAAAATAGCTGCAGATAACTTCAGACATAGAAAAAATCAAACAGAACAGAATAGAATAGAAACAGTAAAAAACAAAACAATGAGTGCAATAAAGGACTTCAAAACAAGCCAATAGTAAATCCAAAATGGCTACCATAATATGTATGTCTTGCTGTCTTTCAAGTAGCTACTCATGCCCTCAGATTTAACATAATCAAACAAAAAAGAGAATAAAACCCAATACAACAAAGTAATGAAAATTATATGGCTTCCCAGCAGGGATTGCCTCCTGGTGAGGCCCGATTGTCTCCCTCTGCAGTCTGAGAATGGTGCTGACCACAGAAAGAGGCTTGGGTCTGGCTGTCTCCACTTCGGCAGTGACCCACGCATGGCACTGGTTTCCAGGTGGGGATCACCTCCTGGTGAGGACTGGTTCGCTCCCTCCACAGTCTGCGAATGGCCCAGACAGAATCATTGAGTGATCTCTTTGCTTCATTCATTCACTATTCAAGGGACTTTATGTCAGTGTTCTGTAAACTATTAGTTCTGGTCCTATCTACTGGAGGCTATAAAAATATGCCCCCAATATCTGTTTCTGACAAACAGTGGACAAAGGCCATCAATATCCTTTCCATTGCAGCAACTCTGATTAGAAGACTCTTAGGTTTTACTCAGTTGAGAACTCATTTCTCACACAGTTATGGTTTGTGTCTGGATGTCTCCCCAAAACCTCACGCAGTCATGGAGGGTGAGTTTTTCGGAGGTGGCTGAATCTGGTGACTGGTTTATTGTCTAGTATTAGCAGTGTGAGTGCTACACGTGCCCTAGGTCAGGTAACATGCATACAATATAAGGGAGGGAAAGAGGCTTGGTTTCCCTTTTTGCTCTTGTTGCTTTTTGCTGTCTTCTACTGCCATGAACTGTTGACCCTCTGCCACGTGCCACTCTGCCTCAGAGTCAGTGAATTACAGACTGAAATCTCTCCAAATTGTGAGTTAAATAAACCTTTCCTCTTTTAACTTTGGGTGTCAAGTATTTTGTTCCAGAAATGAGAGAAAAGTAACCAAGACACACACCTTTGAACATACAAGTTGTAGAATCTGGGTGATTGGCTACACAGTAGATCTCAAGATTCTGGACAGGACTGTTACCAACTGTCACAGAGGAAATTACTAGAGACAAAAAGCTTATCAGTCCTCATAAGACTAAAATCCAGGTATTTGGATTATAAAATTCTAAGCATAAAAATGGATTGAAAATATGTTCCCAAATCCAGTTGGGATCCTGCTGTAGAGAACCAAATAACTGCTATCATAAAATGCTTTGACTGACTGTATTGATGTAGTTCTGGAGGTAAGGGTCTGTGCTAGCCCAAATTCCTTCTTGCCTAGGTAAGACAAAGTCATATAGCATAACACCATGAACAATTTGATTTGCAAATAGAAACATTCAACAAAAATTTGCTTCCATTCATGAACTCTGAATCAGGTGATGAACACAACTGTGGCTTTCGTTTCTGCACAAACATGAACTCAGCCATCTTATCTAGAATTGTGGAATGTATTAAGTTTGTGAACCAAGGCACCACTGTACTAGATTTTTCACAATGATGGCCAAGGCATTTAAGGTAGGTTGTTGGTACCTCAGGGAGGGCCTTCAGGGAGAGAGAAAAATTACCAACTTTTCCATATGTTACTTTTCATGAGGATAAAAGCTTGTATTGTGTGCATGAGAAGTGAATTATTCTTGTGAACTATGAGTAGACTAGGTTTGTCTCATTTAGTGTATCCTCAGGCAAGTATAGTCCTTTGGAGTGGAAGTGTTTATTTCAGAGTCTAAACAATTACCTCCAATACACAGGGTAATTCAGTATGCTGTGGGTGAGAAATGAGTGGCCCAAATATAAACCTGGTAGCTGCATGGAAGTATTGCCTGAATTGGACATATGCTGTTTTGGCTGCAGAAGCATTGCCAGCCTCAGAGTTAGTCTATATTTCATCTTTCTAGGTGGACAGATTTTGAGTAGATTAAACAGTGCCTGCAAAGAAGATAGAAATAGTTCTGAAGAGAATCAGGTGAATATGATAGCAAACATAACCTGATAGTATATGTGTCCAATGGGCTGAGTTTTGCCAATAGTGTGGCATGACTCAGAAGGCCCAGTTATAAATTAATGACACTGAGGGAAATTCAAGTGCTAAATGGAAACTGTAGAAGAAAACTTACATCTGAAGCATTTAATAGAACATCTGTTAAGTTTTTCTGGCCCAGAATTAAAGTCCAAATCTAAGTGCTATCTTGCTGTTAGCTGAGACTAGAAGGGCCTGGAATGACCTCAGTGGAAATTCTCTCCACTTCTTCAGATAAACTTTCCCAGTCAAAAAACTCCTTTATCATGGAAATCAGGCTCAGTTTGTACTTCTCCCAGAAGTAGTAGGTTTTTATTGCCCTCCAGTTCATGGAATAATTCAGAGAAGCCACTGACATCTTCCCACAGGAAACAAGGGTACCTTTCCTATGTATCACTACACCACATCTTGCAGAAGCTCCTGGGTTTTCATTTTGTTCCTAAATGTAACCTTTGTGTGACCCTGCATGGGTGGCTTCTTGTCCTTCCCTAAGTTGGGAACACTGTGTACGAGGAAATGCTGATCTTGGTTGTGCTGTGCCACAGCCCTGGAGCAGACTATCTTCCTCACCAATGGGTGAATAGGTGATTAAAACTTTCAGTCAGTTCACATCAGTAGTCTGAGAAAAATTATATAATATTGCTTTATTGCTGCTTCAGTATCTAAAGACCATAAGCAGTATAAACTAAAAAGCTTAAGTGGATATGGAAAAATGTTCACTTGGTCACTAGATAGTGTTGATGTATAAGAGTAAATAAGATTAGTAGGTGAAAGGGGACCACAGATTCCAGGCAAATCTGAAAACTGATGTTTCACTGTCCACTCTGCAATATCAGCTTGAAGTTTTGTCTGAAAGCTTTCAACTCTTTACATAAGTTACCAGTAGAAGACTCTGCAAGGTGGACAGAAGAGAGCATGCTGGGCATGAGCAAAACACCAGTGAGTTTACTGGATTTTATCTGGCTTCGTGTATACCTTTGCCTGGATGCCAGAGAAGTCTATTGCAGGAACATGACAAGTAGCTGTAGGGAATATCTATTCTCTCGCTAACAATCTGGGAGCAGGACACTTCAACATGACGAGATCTCTAAGCACATGCCTGTTTTTGAGGCAAGAAAAATCAATTCTCCCCTCACCTTAATGAATGGGCCACAGCAGAGTTCACTGAAAGGGCCTTCTTTTACTCTTCTGAGGGAATGAAGGGCTGCTCCTCTGTCCCAGAGCCAGTGCCTTTCACCACACTTCTCTCCACGGTAGCTAGGTTATCCCACAACCCCATGCAGGCTGGAGTTGAGGGAATGAATCTTGTCATTCTACCTTAATGAGTAGGGGGTCTTTTCATCTGAGAAACATGTGAGGCAGGCCAGGATAGGGGTGCAGGAACTTTATGTTCAGAAGGTATAACACCTTTGCAAGTTGTGCATCAAGTGTCCATTTATACAGGTTCACGGCATGACAAAAAAGAGTTCAGAAGGATGCCATCTTAGAACACTCAAAAACCAGGAGAGTCAAAGATTATTCTTTATACCAAGAGCCAGAGACATTTCAGCTCAAATAAAAGTTGCCATGCAAACACTGACAAGGTAGAGATGCTTGAATGATAATATGATTTAAAGATACTGCCAATAAAAACTATGAACATTCTTGAAATAAATATATAGGAATCCTCCACAAGGAACCAAATGGATATTTTAGAACTCACATGATGGAGATAGAGGGAGGAATCAATAAAGCAGGATCAAAAGAAAAAAATACAATTTGCAGAGAGAAAATAGATTATAAAATAATGTTGGTCTGTGCAAGAAGGACCCATTTTCAAATTATTGAGCATCTCTCACTCCATAATAGGTAAGGACTTGGATTGGCCTTGAGCTTCTGAGTTTGGCTCTCATCACTTTTTTCAACACTGAACATAGGTCTCTGAAATATTTATAAAGCGGGTCAGCTGGAGATGCTACTTCACAATATTCCAAGACTGCCTATATTAAGGGGACTGAAGTTCACAGAGATTAACCATTGGGCAGAGTATCTTCCAGGGGTATGGCACCCCATTTCACTGTTCCGGTAAAATGCTGAAACAAGCAATCATCTCTTAGCGTACTACTCTCCCCCTCCTCTATTGAGGAGAGCAGAACAAGCAGAACAGCCACATCCTCAGAGTGACTGGGTAGATACAAGTCATCTCTAGCTGTTGGCCATCCTGATCACAAGAACATCCCAGGGTTGGTACTTTTCCAAAGCATCTTCTGCTCATAGGTTGGGTGGTTCCAGGTGGTGACAAGAGCTCTGACTTTCTGGTCAGACCCTGGGTAGACAGGTTTGAATACATCTTAGTGTGCTCACCTTGGTATGGGGAAAAATACATGCATTCTGGGGTATAACCTTCCCAAAGCTTAAGATGTCTGTCCTTCTTTGCTGCCCATATCTTACAATTGTGATCAATTCTCAGAATACTACTGAAGCTTCATGGCACCACGAAGGCATCAGACAAATTCTACACAGGGAACATGCATGACTTCCTATGCTCAAGGACTAGAGGAGAGACTTCAAATGATGTCCTTTGTGGTGAGGTGGAGCAAGTGGGCCCCTCAAGGAAATGTCACTTAGGGAGGGGCACTGTTGTCGAGAGCAGGATTTTGGACTTTAGTGAGCATCGTAATCTCTTAGAGGCTTGTGCAAACAAGATTTCTAGTCCCTCAGGATTTTTGCTTTAGGAGGCTGTGCAGGGGTGTGGGTGGGTTAATACAGTAATTACTGGTCTAAGAAACTCACTCATGGACTTTCATATTCAGCTGTCATGTGGGCTTCCCTTTGGACAAGCTCAGCAAGAAGCAGAGCCCAGAGAAACTGCTACAAAAGTCAACCTGCTGGGTCAACTCAAGTATGTGGAGTAGGATGGCTCATTGCAGGGATTGAAATGAAGGTTCTGCCCATGGAGTTGGATCTTGAGGAAATTTCCAGATACCAGTTATTTTAGAGGAGGTCAACTCTTTGTATGACCCAGCTGAGTTATCATTCATTCCTCTCCTATAAGTCCACTCAAGGCCTGCCTGTTCTTTGGTGTCAAATCTCTGCACCCAGAAGTTGTTTCCTTGGGGAGGCCATGGAAGCTGCAAGAAGCAGGTGTCAGTGGCTCTTGGTGTCTCTCATGTTCCTTAAGGTTCCAGTAGTAGCCCAGGTGCCCTGGCTGTTACAGGTGCAAGAGCCCAAGTACTCTCTGATGTGACCACTCCAAGATACCTCTACTCCCACCAACTTAGCTCCACAATCTAACTGTCTCTGAGGCACTGGCAGCTCTGAAGAAGCTCATTTCACTGATGTGCTCCACTCTTGACAGTTTTAGGGTAGAATCTCAAATTCCTTAGGGCCATCATTGCCATTATCATTGGAGATAGGGTCAGGAGTCCTTCCCATGACACCAACCCTTGGCCAGGATATTGGTCACAGGATAACCTATAAAGGCTGAATTTAGATCCACAGATGCCCAGGTGGCAGTTGCCAGGGGATGTAAAGAAGGCACTCTTGCTCCCAGGAAGTGTCTGGGTTCTATGTTTAAAATTCAGTTGTTGATGTGATAAACCTATAATATTCTAGGTCTGCCAAAGTGGGCCTTGATATATTGAAACATTTTTTTCTTTATACTTGAGACTCCTGGAGTATCCCTCAGTGTCCCAAGTTCATTCAAATTAAATGCATTTGTGGGAGATTCTTAATAGGAGCTAAAGAAACAGCAAGGTAAGTCCTATCTATTCACCCTTTAATTGCTGTCTGCAGGCTGAGCTTCTCAATACAGTTTTGTGGTTTTAAACAGCTGTCTATTCATCATTGTCTGGTCTGAATTGACCCCTCTTGTCTCTGGTCAATTTGTGCATGGGCAGCAGGACTCAAACCTGGAGCTTGACCAGAGGGAGGGTTTGAATAGCTTCCTGCTAGAAGTATATTTCTCTGTGTACCTTGTGCTGGAGTAAGCCACCTGGAGAGGTCAGCCACATGCCCCAGGCTGAGTGAGGGGGCCCTCTGTTGCTCCCTCCATCCTGGCCCAGAAGTTTCTTGGCAATAAGTGTGGAGCCTTGTTCTGTGGCCTAGAGTCTAGGCAGCATCAGATCCTTATCTGGGGGTCATCTGCTGTCCTCTGAGATTGATCTTCATTAAACTGAAATGCCAGGTGCCGTTCCATTGTTGGGGAGACTGAAGATGTGGCAGTGAACCCTAGAAACTGAGACCATCCTGCTGCATCCTTACAGGGATGCCTCTTGTCCTTGTGAGAACTCTCCTTACTGCTCATATCACTGCCCTTGCACTTAATTTTTCAAAGTTTTCCAGGACTTTTGTTGTGGCAAAACCTATCTATCTCCCAACCAGTCATCTCCCTGTCTCCCTCATGTCAGGACCACTGGTTCCCTGCAGCACAGAAACCCTGCAGGTCAGCTCACTTTTTCAGTTAGCGTATCCCATTTGGGAACTGCTTGCCAGTGCCAACTGCTACCATAGACCTCAACTTCCTACACACTTGTCCCTTTTCTTAGTTCCCTAAAGAAACATTTCAAACGATTTGAGGTATGTACACTAAATTACTAAAATCTTACTAAAATTTTCTATTTCTGAAATTCAGTATCTAACCATCTAAAATATCAATACACTTACAGAGTTGTCATCCCCTAAAGAGAGTATAAGGATACAAAACAATCTCTTTGACTTTGCCAGTTGAGAAACTATGTTCAAGGAAAACAGAAATATCCACGGTAGTTGAATTACTACTGGAGCCCTCTTACACAGGAAAATGAAAATTAGTCATTCTCTATTTCTTTGGCTCTAATATCAATCAGTTTTCCTCTTCAATTAGTGAAGCTGGGATTGAAACTTAACAGAATTTGAATAGCTAGGAATGTAGAACCTGAGAAAGCAGAATGCTATGTGTGCAAAATGGACCAACTCAGGGATTCAGACAGAAACACCATCTTTTCTTTGGGAGATATACACTTCTATGTTCTTATTCAGACCCTATCATACAGAATTGGAGAACTAAAGCATGGGTCAATTGTGTAATTTTCAATAATAAAATCATCAAGTAAATTGAAAAGTCAGATATTCTTCATGATGATAAGAAGGTTGTCAAGAAGAGCCCCAGCAGTTAAACATTAGGATACCATATCTGAAATGTTATGAAGGAAATAGAGAATCCAGAGGGAAAAGGTTAAAATGCTTGGGCTTGATAATTTACTACATTAGCTTTTATTTCTTAATGCAATCCTCACTGAGGAAGGCGGTCCCTTCCTGAAGCATTTCACTGAATTCTTCAACTCTGCTGAAGGAAGACCTGACCTTCATGCACACATGAAGCTTTCTCATTCACTTGGTGAGAAAAGGCTTTGTGTCTTTTATAGTAATACATTCTTAAAAAACACTGATCATATTTTTTATCACACATTTGATTTCACTAAAGCTAGGGAGTGACCACTGGGTGTGGCTCATGGGGCAGGGAGTTGGGTTGGAAACACTCAGAAGTCAACTTGCACAGGAGGCAAAGCCACATTCTTTCTAGTGCTACCCAGTGACACTCCTGGGAAAGTTGAGTCCTTCTAAGACTCCAGGACACAGGTAGACTCACTGCTCAGCACAACTTCCATCTTGGATACCTCTTTGGGAATGCAGCACCTTTCCAGGTACTGCCCACTGCAAGGTTGCATTTGTTGCCAACAGACTTGGATCCAGGGCCTTAGTTTACTCATTTAGATGTGTGTGTCCAGGACCTCATGGGAAGATGGAATCCTAACTTTGATAATACTACCAACAAGAGGGCTAGCCTACTCTCAGGTACATTATCCACCTCTTTAAACTTTCTCTTTGACTGTATTGAGCCCCATCTACTATTCCTCCTAAAATGTCAAAATTAGAATAGAACTCTTTCCCCTACTATGCGGTTCCTTAAATCCTCATGGCTGATTGTAGTATAAGATGCTTCACAGAAGATGTTTCTATGGTCACTTTAACATATGATCACTTTGCATCCAACAAAGACCCAGGACATGATCAGGCGCAGGAACTCCTAACCCTCTTAACCCTCTTCACTGACTGATTAGGAAGATAGATATGAGCTACTTTCCTCCTTCTTTGTCAGTTAACTTTCAGTGAAGTTTTCCTTTTGCAGAAACTGGTGCCATGGTACCATCTTCTGTGCACACAGAGTAGCCAGACCTCGCTTAGTATCCTATACTTCCCCCACAAAAGGACAACGCACCTGTCAAGCATGGAGTTCTAGCTAGAACTCATACAGAAATGTATTCTGACTCACTATGATGGAATATCTAGAACCTGTCTGTTTGCTTGTTATATTCTTTTAAGTAACAGTTGCCTTCTCACTTCTCAGTGGAGGTAAAGTTGGCTGCAAGGATGAGAACACAAAATAAACTGAGGAAAACTTGGTTGTGAGGATGACCTCTAGAAAGATGCATCTTTCCTAGAAAAGATGATCTTTACCTCACCTGACCTGAGCTGCTCCAAATGGTGAGTACTGGCATTCACGTGTGTGTCTCCCCTTGGTTGCACCATGGGACTGTCTGACTTGGGCACTGGCTCATGTTAGACACATGGAATGAACTTTTGGGGGCAGAACAATGCATTCTTTTCAAGACAGACATACACAGAAGTGCTCAGATGGGCACCTTCCGAGTACATTTCAAGGTAATTTGTTTCAGTCTGCAATCAGCTGGCTCCAAGGCAGGGCAGCATAGCAGGGCAGGCAGAAGGCAGTAGCAATCAAGCAGCAGCAACAGCAGATAGAAAGACTTGCCTTCTTTCTGTCCCTTGAGATTCTACTCAGGCTACATGCTTGTTGATTGGTGCCACCCACACCCAGTGTAGGACACCCTTATTCCCAGCATGACACCCTCATCTACAGTCACATACCCTAATCCTGAACCTTCAAAACTTCCCATCTATGACCACCGCATGAAGCATTGGGGGACATCTAAATACAAGCATAACAGTCATTTTGACTTTGGGAAGAGCCAGGAGCTGCAGTGTCAGGCCCAGTGAATAAGGTGGATAAGGACATGTGTTTCTATAAGCCTGACTTTCTGTTTGATGACCCCAGGCAGCAGCATTCTCTAAATCTTTGATCACGCAACTCCAGAACTGCTTCAGAAAGTGTTTAAAGTGAGGTGGAGTATTTAGAGGTGGATTTCATAGCAATGTTTTCTTTTTCTTCTGTAGTAAATGTAAAAAATTTAAATGTTCACTCTACTTGTTGATCACCATTTGCAATTAGGTTGATGCTATGCTAAAATAGAAGACTTCAATAAGATCCAGTCTTAGAACACCCAGAAACCCAAGGCATAGTGCAAAATTTCCCATCATACCAAGAGCCAGAAACATTTCAGCGTGACCAAGACACATCAGTCTTGGTGAGCAAGAGCAAACACAAATCAGAATTGTCAGGAAAGGAGTTTTAGAAATACTCCAGTGAAATTTCTTTAAAAAACCCTTAAAATACAAATTCCACTCAACCCAGTTATTCCCTCTTCTAGGTATCTTTCCCAAAGAGTTAAAGACATCATAATTTAGTGACACATGCATGCTCATGTTTATAGCAGTACAATTTATAATAGCTAAATATTGGATGTGCAAGTGGCCTATATGCCTATCAACAGATGAATGGATAAGGAAAAAGTGGTATTTATACACAGTAGAATACTATTTTGCCATAAAGAAGAATAAACGTGAATCATTTGTAGGAAAATGGATGCACATTTAGACCATAATATTACGTGAAATAAATCAGATACAAGCAAAAATATTACATAGTTTCAATTATGAGAAACCCAAAGCATAAATTATTTAAAGAACAAAATAAAAAATAACAACAAAAAAGGAGCTAGATTCTCTGCAAACAGGAAGTGGAACTAGAGATGGAGGAAAGGGAGGGAAAGAAGGGCAAGGGGAAGTTAAAAAAATGAGGTGTATTATGTGTGTGTACAGATTCCTCATGATGAATGTGATCATGTGCAGCAAACATATACTAATAAACTTAAAGAAATATTCCACTGAGCAATTAGAGACACTCTTGAAATACATGAAAAGGATAATCTAAAAAACACAAACCTCAGAAGGAACCAAATAAAAAATTGTAGTGCAGGAGGATATAATAAATGTTTCAACTCACTAGATGAACAGAAGAGCAGAATGAAATCGATGAACTTGAAGATAAGTCAACAGAACAATAAACTCCAGACCGGGAAATACATACTGATACAATTCAAGGGTTCTTTGCAAATCGGACCCGATTTCTTATTGATTTTCTCCCACTGCAGCTGTGGGCAGGAACCTGGAAACACTCCCCTAGGAGAGTTTAAAACTGAGTCCGGGAACTTTCATCCAGTTGCACGCAGCGGTGTCATCCCATGTCAGCATTTTAGTCGAAGGCTTGAGCTCAGGCAGATGGCCTCTTGCTGGCACATTCTTGTCCTTCCTCCCATCTGTGGGAATTTAGAGCAGTGGGAAGCATAACAGTTGCTTCCTCAGGGGCTCAGAGGAAGTCTCTCTCGCCCTGCAGGCCTCCTGAGCACAAAAGAGCTGCTCTTGTGAAGTGTCTCCTGCCCGTGGGCCTGAGCAGCAGACCTGCTCTCACTCTGGGTTATGTCTTGGTTCAGTAGGTATGGACATACCTTTGTTGTGGGCAGGATACATTCCATCAGTTGTTTTTGCTGGGATCTCTGTGGAGACAAGGACTTGTGCCTTGAGGGCTTAGGAGAGCTGAGAACCTGGCTGTACTTCAGGTAGAGTCATATGGGTCCCCAGGCAGAAGCTTGTCCCAGAATCGCCGCTGTGTACAGGGATCTGGACTTCCTGATGACAGCCTCATAAGAATGATGGGTAAGGCAATCATTTGATATAACTAGATGCTTTGCTTGTTATGTCTCCTGAGTAGCAGAGGACAAGAGCCACATATGGAGATACTGCTCAGATACACTATCAACCTGGCCGTCATTATCAACCTGGCCACAGAGCAAGTGAACCCTATGCTTCATGTGCAGATTAGGACATGAGCTGCACATCACATGGACTCAGTCTTAGTGGGTATACTTGGGGAAGAATGCATGACAAGGACAGTCACTATGTGGATCCACAGGAAAGCCCCTAAGTCAATATCCACATCCTACTTTCCAGGAAAAGGAGAGTTATGTTTCCTCCTACCAGCAAACATGCTGCACGGGAAACAAGCTCCTGACAACCACAAAAACCTAAAATTGGATCACCCAAAGCATAAGAATACCCAGTGGGTGAGCTATCACAGCTGGGTATCATGTGTCGTCTTACAGCATAAAATCACACTGCACAGAATGCCAATGCAGTTTAGAATTGTCGAATAGAAGACTGGGCAGATCAGAGCTGGATGGCCAGGCGGACATGGCAAGCAAGAAGAGCAATGGTCATGGAACCTGATCCTTGTGCTGAACTCTATTTCCTTCATCTCATACCCTTGGCTTTGTGGTAAGCAGGGCTGCTCCAACAGCATTTCCCCAGTTTGTCTTTACCTTTGGAAACTCATTGTCTTTGACTCCTGAAAAGCCAAATTCCAATCACAGAATTTTGGGAAAAGGCCAAGCCAATACTTTTTACATTTTCCTAATAAGAAGTCACTCAGTTGCTTTCCTATTTTGGCTGCTAGTTTAAGCCCCATATTTCAAGGCCCAGGAGACTGAGTTTACAGCATCGTTTGAACTCTAAGGTAGTAACTGTAGTAACCCAATGGTCTCCTGCCTTAGGATATAACCAACACCAGAGTCACCTAAAATACTTGTGATTAGCCAAAAAACACACATGTTAAGAGTTCTGAGCCAAAATATTCAACTAGGATTCAAATAGGAATTCCGAATTGTATTTCACAGGTTCTGAAATTAAATTGATCTCATCAATAGCAACAAAAATAGGAGAGAGATATAGTTTTCATCTCCAGAAAAGTTGATAATAGGTGATCATATCTTAGAAATCAGAGATACTACCGAGGCCTAAAGACAACATAGAAAGTTCTGACTCCTATAATTCTTTTTTTAAGGAATAAAAACAAGAAAAACTGATACAAAATTTCGAAACAAGATAAAGAAGAGTAACAATGATTGATACATTGTGTATTATTTTCAAAGAAGTTGCTCAGATAAAAGCTATAAGCATGAAAAGTGGATCAAACAACATAAGCACAAACCTTTTCTTCAGTGAACTAATAGAAATTTGTAGTGTAACTATCATATATATATATAATTTTCCTTATTCCTTCCTTTTCTCCTTTTCCCCATCCCAGTTTCACTTTCCTTTTGAATAGTTCCTTCTCATTTCACTATATGTATTGTACATTTTGGGTCTTATTTACTCTTTCAGCTTCTTACACTAGGGAGACAATATTATGTTAACACATATGAGACTGATTTATTTCACTTATGAGTGTGGTCTATCCTTCTTTATGACTGAGTAGTACTCCATTGTATAAAAAGACCACATACTTTTTATCCACTGCTTGATTGATGGGCATTTGAGTTGTTTCCAAGATTTATGTATTAATATACTTCTATAAACATGGTTGCACATATATTGCTATGGTATGATTTTAATTCTTCTGGGAAAATACTCAAAAGGGGAATAGCTGGGTCGAATGGGACCTCTAATCCTAGTTTTCTGAGGCATCTCCACACTGCTTTCCACAGTGGTTGCACCAGTCTACACTCCCACCAACAGTGGAGGAGGGTTCCTTTTTCCCCACATCCCTGCCAACATTTGTTATTGGTTGATTTCTTTATAGTGGCCATTGTTTATGGGGTGAGATGGAATCTCATTGTTTTAATTTGCATATCTTGAATGACTAGTGATATGGAACATTTTTTCATATATTTATTTGCAATTTGTACTTCTTCATCTGAGAAATGTGTATCCAACTCAGAAGTCCATTTTTGGATTGGGTCTTTGAATTTGGGGGGTTCTGATCTTTAAAAATTCTTTACATGTTCTGGATATAAGTCTTTTGTCTGAGGGACAATTGGCTAAGATTTTTTTCCCAGTCTGTGAGTTTTCACTCTGTTGGTGATTTCTTTTGATGTGGAAAAGCTTTTCAATAAGATGAGATCCCAGTTGTTGATTCTTTGAAGTGTTTCCTATACAGTCTGGGTTTTGTTCATGAACTCTCTGCCTACTCCTATATAGTCAAGATTTCTGCCTACTTCTCTTGCAGTATATTTAGTCCTGTAATTCTACCCAGGTCTTCCTTGTCTTCAATTGTGATCTTTTGATATCAGCTCCCTTTGTGTACTTTATCTTTATAATTCCCAAGCTACTTTAGTCTGAATAGGGAAAATATAAGACACTAAATGTGGAACTACTTAATCTGGAAGCCTCTGCAAGGCTTATTCCCAAAGCTTAAAGTGTCTGTCTTTCCTTGATGCCCATATTACATAATAGTGCTCAATTTCCAACATACAGCTAAAGCTCCATGACACTGCTGAGGCACTGAATAGTTTCCACGTAGGGAACATGGCCTCCTGAATTCAAAGAGGAAATTCAGAATGAATATCTCTGCAGAGAGATGGGAGTAGATAGGTCCCACATGGTTTGTCATTTAGGGGAGGGGCACTGTTGCTCAGAGCAGGGACTTGGACTTTAGTGAGCATCAGAATCTCCTGAAGAGCTTGTTCAGACAAGATTGCTAGCTGCGTGGCGAGACAGATCCTGGAAGATCCTGAGATGATGCCTTGAGTTCCAGCAATCTTTGCTGAGGGACACTGCCGACTGGACATGACTTTGAAGGAGAAGCCAAAGTTACATGCACTGGCATCCCTTTGTCCCTCCAACTAGTCTCAGACCACATGGAAAACTACTGCAGGGCCAGCGTGTGCATGGCGAACAGGATGGAGATGTGGGGAATAAACAGAAAACCCTGAAATGAATCTTCAGGCAGTTTCCAGCTACCAGTTATTTTAGAGGAATTGAAATTCTATATTACCCAGCTGATTTCTCACATTTGTTCCCCTCAGCTAGACGCCCTCTTGGACTTTTGATGTCAGATCTCTGACCCCTGGTCCCTATGGAAGATTTTGCCCATGAAACCTGTAGGAAGTAGGTGTAACTGGCTTTCAGTGAGAGCAGATGTAACTTCTTCCTTTAGGCTCTAACAGCTCAGGCCTTTTTGCTGCTATAGGTTCTGCATCCTAATACCTCGTAAGGGCAGGATTCAGGGGCACCCTGGGTGAACCTAGAAGGATGCAGAAACTCACCCCACTTTGAGTGTCCTGGCACCCACCACTTCTATTTAGCATTAAACTCATGCAGATGGTGCCTGTCATATCATTCTTGTTATGCATTTCTTGAAAGAAAGGAGCTTCCCCTTTCCCTGTTTATTTGTTGTAGATTAGACAGGTGTCTATGTTCCAGATTCTCTCAATTCTCCTTTGCAGAAATGTGGCCCCTACTTTGTTTCTTGGACTTCAGAGAAATGAAACTGATGTGTTATTGAAGAACTACTGGTAGAGGTTCTCCCCAATTTCATGAACATAAGGAAAGTGCCAAGTGCACCACAGTTTTTGAATACAGAATGAGAGTTGAGGAGACAGCACCTAATTTTCTGCCTGCTCCAACCTCATAATTGAGTTGTGCACTAAATATGTCATCGATTCAGAAAATAACAAGATAAGTAGCAAACAGGAACAAAGTGGTTTCTCCCCCATGATTGCTGAGCAGAGAGATTCCCTTCCAACTTCATGGGGAATTCAGTGTCCACAGCTATTTAATCAGTGACCCCTGCCTTTGTTACAGTCATAACAGATTTGAAGTCCTCAGACTAGTTTCATATCACTAAGATCCTCCTATTCGTTGTTGCCTGAGTATACACACCCATGCTTAAAGGATGGTGACTCTGAGATTCTTGTTCCCTAAGTCATCTCTCACTGGTTTGACTAAGTCCACTGGGTGAAGCAGACATGGGAGAGTAAAGAGTGCTTTGAGACCTGGATCTGTAGGACATCCCTCTGCACTTACTTTGCACATCCATCGTCTTGGCACAAAGGATCTCTGTCATCTGGGCAGCACCTTGGCCACCCAGTCCCTAAGAACACAGGGTACTGATTCAGCCGCAGGAGTACTTTGTTGAATTACATGCCATCTCTCCCAGACTGAATACTCATAGCTACCCTATTATCCTGTAGTAAGTGTATTTTTTTTTCCTGAAGTACGTTTTAACTGAATGCATCTTTCAGGGGCACATCTATTACAAGCATTTCATGTGGCCTGATTTTCAGACTTTTGCCTAACTTTGATTCATTGGGATTCTACAATAGCTAGAATATAGGCCTCTCATTCAGGTCTGGAGACCATGGAGTGCAGTCTCTAGCTCAGTAACATAACAACCAGGATTTAGGTTTCCCATTATTCTATTTACTTCTAGTTGACAATTGCCTGTCACCAGTTGCCTACACCCCAGCACTAAGGTACAGTTAACCTCACATCTGACTTCCTTAGTCAACACTTGTAGCTTCACATTAGGTTTCGTACATTTGGAAAATTGTGATTATCAAGTAAGCGACAGATTCCCCCTAAGAAGAACATTGCAAATGAAGAGGATGGGACTTGACTCATTACCAGCAACCTGTGTTATTAACCCCAATCCATCTCATTAGCCAGGAGCAAGACTAGCAGCAAGATCTGGTTAATGGCCATGCCACACACACAAGGCTCATCAAATGGAGCTTAGGATCTGCAAGAATAATGTCTATACAAAACCTCCAATTCTGCAACTGCTATTCATGTCACACTTCGTTGCTAGTGCTACCAATGTTTTACCTATCTGCAAATCAGAGGAACAAGGATCCTCCTCTCTGGAGGCTTCCCCATAGGCCCTTGCCCTCAGATAGGGATCCTTTCTCAGAGTTCCCCACCAGACTGGAGCTCCAACTTGTGTGCAGACCAATGGTTCGCTTTCCATCACAGGATTCTTACTCACACACCACGACTTCAACTTGGCACAAGAACTCTTGTTCCAAGTTTTGGTAACTTTACTTTTTGCATTCATTATGAGCTTTTTTTTTTTAAATCACAAATGAAATCTGTACTTGCTGATAGAGTTGACTAAAGCCCAGAACCACAAACCAGAAAACACAACACTAAAGGGCCTGTGAATGTCTTAGAATATCGTTTTAGTATGTTTTTTAAACATCAAGACCAGCTATAGATGTGGTTTTTATTAATACAATGAAGCACTACTTGACCACAAAGAAGGATAAACTTGAGACATTTATAGCTAAATGGATGGACATTGAGACCATATTCTTAAGTGAAATAAATTGGAAATGTATGTGCAAAGATCGCATTGTTTCTGGTGTGAGACACTAAAAGTGTAAATAAGAACCAAAATGTATATTAGATATTGTGAAATAGGAGGCAATTTTTCAAAGCAAAAGGGGAATTGGCAGTTCAGTGGGGGGATGGAAGAGAAAAGAAAAAATGAGAAAAAGGATAAAATGGAAGCAAAGCTTTGTTATTAATGAGGGGAAGAGGGTTGAAGACTGGAGGAGAATGGGAAAAAGAGAAGAACTAAGACGTATCATGTTCCTGTACAAATTCCCTACGATGAATGTGATCATTATGCAAACCTAAATTGTACCAATAAAGTTAATTAAAAAACAAACAAACAAAAAAAGACCAGCTGTGGTCCCTACGACAGCGAGAGGCAATGAGAAGCAGTTGGATTTAAATGAATTGGAGGCATATTCAAAGCTATGGAGACCTGAATCTATCATAAAGACACAACTTCAGGACAAAGCTATTTGCTCTTGTCCATTTAGCTTCAGTTTGGCTTCCAGTGTGAGAGTATCAGAACCTTCCAAGAAGTATTGTCTAGAATTTGTCCCCTGAATGCCTGTCATCAGATGTGGTTCTGAAGTTGCAAGAAATTGCCTTAAAATGGCAGGCACAGTTCAAGGTAGAGACTGGGGCTGTGCTGTGCTTTACTAAACTATGCCCCTACTATGGCTCAAGATTCTTGCAAGCCCTCTTTAACTATCTGACACAAGGCTTGATGTTTGAGACACTGTGCTATTAACTTATATACCCCAAGCAGTCCCCTTGGAGGGAAGGGACACATCAGGTCTCATCTTAGGAGATGGAATTTGCAGACGTTTTTCCTTCTGAGCCAACACAGCCAGCCTTTGGAATGAGTGGTTAAAAGCTTTGTTTCCCTGTGGGAGTAAGCTTATTCTCTGGGAATTTGTTTCCTAATTCAAACACAAGTGTCACCTGAGCCAACCAGCCCCTTTTAGGATGACACCCGGATGGTTCCCGACAGCTCCCCAGTGAGACCAGCCTCCCAGCCATATACCATGTACTCAGCAAGTGGGCTCTGTGTATCACACCACACACAGCCTGTGAGTATGGCAAGGATGGGACTCTGGGGCAGCCAAGAACAGCCAACAGTTATAGATGCTGTGAATGTGCATTCACCCACTGTGTACGCAACACTGCACATAACAATCCTAATACCAACCTACACTGAGGAGTCTGTTTACTGTTACTGCTCCTAAGATTACCAACTGACACCCACTGCCTAGGTCCTCATACCGTTTGAGGATGGCCGACAGCAAAAACCCTCACAATGACTTGTCAGCATAATGGAAGCCACAACAGACTACAGAAACCAGAACCCTGTGACACTGGGTACTTTAGTGACTACTAAGCACTAGAGTTATCCTGCAGTACCCTGAAGACCAGAAAATTTAAGATTCTGTGTGTCAATATTCAAAGCAGGCAAGCAAGAACTAGTGTGTACGCCGCTCTGTTAACTTGCTCTCTGGGACGTGTGGGCAGAGGTCTTTCCTAGTCCTGAGCTTCCTAGTTCTCCATAATTTAGCTCATTTAGCTCCTGGCAGCAGGGATTTAAGTCAGCAGACTGAGAAGAAGTAGGTCTAGATCTTCCCTTTATTTGATGATAGTCATATAACTTTGGAAAAATTCTGATTTGACATTCTCTGCCTTCCAAAGGTTCTAAAGGTACTTGTGCTCTGCCAAAAGTACAAAAGAACAAGATGGAAGTAGGGAAATGTGTCCATGGAATGCTGAGACATCAGGGTCACTTTTTGATGACACAAATGGTGACAACAGAAGCATCACAATTGACAAGTGACATTGAAAACCTGCTAAGAGATTCTGGTGTTCTACCACAAGTTGTCTTTGGGGGAAGCCTGACCTTTATTTAGCTTGCAGAAAAACTCTAGCTTTACAGCTCATGCTTGCTAAATTCTGTATCCAGGTGGCACTGCAAGAGACAAAGACAGCAAGCAGCATTGTCTCCTGTCATGAATGTGGGGGACAGATTCTTAAGGGTTTCCTGATGGCCTCTCACTTCAAGAGCACCAGGTCCAGTCTAACTCTTAGGAAGGCCTAAAGGCCAGAACCCACTTTTGTTATTCACTGGCCAGAGAAGGAACCAGTGGGTTGAACTTCAGGAAAAAGCCTGTGGCAAGATTCTCAGCAATCTCAGTTCTGCCTGTCTTGTTCTGAGTTCAGATGGGTCAAGTGACAAAAATATTGCTCAGGGGATGATAGGGCAGGTGTGAGAAGCCCCAGGAGGTGTTGGATGGCGTGGCATGGAGAAGACAATGCTATGTACAGGGTTCTTGCTACAGCAGCTGCTGGTCTTTTGGGCAGGAGAGTGAACAATGTTTATTTCACAACCTACCAGGGGACCCAGATCAGCCTTTGACACTTTCTGCCACTTTCCCTTTGTGCTTTTGGTGCTGTTACAGCCAGACCACTTTGACTCAGGGTAGCTTTGCCACGGGGTTTACCGTATCTACCTACAGCCCTGCCCAGTATTTCCCAGCTTCTGAATCACATGCTTTGAAGCAGCCCTGCCTATATCTTTCCCAGTGTGGGTTTTTGTGATGACCAGGCCTTGTCTCATTATCCCCTCTGAGATTCGGTCCTCAGGTATCTCAGTCAGGTCCTTCCAGTTGTGTTTCTTTGGGCAAAATAATGAAAGCTTCAACCAAGTTCCCTGAAATTAAGGATACATTTTTTTTTTCTAGGAAGGAAAGAAAAGCCCTGAATCCAAGGAGAGTTCCTCTGTTTCTCTGTGTAAAATAGCAAAAGTTTCACTCAAGATCCATGGATTAAGGATACATTTTTCCTAGGAAACAAAGAAAAGCCCTGACGCTAACGAGAGTCCCACTCAGGAAGAAGGCTCTGACAGTGACAGGAAGAAATAGCCCATGTCATTCAGCTCAAGATGCTCCAGGAAAGGCTCCTGGGGGCTGCCATCTCCTTAGACTCTGAAAGAGAGAGAGAGAGAGAGGGATGGAGAGACAGACAGAGAGACAGAGAGAGAGAGAGAGAGAGAGAGAGAGAGAGAGAGAGAGAGAACCAGAAAGAACCAAGCATCTTCAGGAAACAGCTAGACAAAAAGAGAACCTCACAAACAAACACATACCACCACCACCACTACCACTCAGTTTGACCCAGCGGCCCACCCCCAAGGGCTGTGGTAGCATCACTTGCAGGGTGAAACTCCCAGCACAGCTCATGCTGGCCAGGTTGACTGGAAGAGAAAGGCAATGTTGTACCTCCCAACCCACTAACTGGAACTACAACCACCTGGCCCATAGTGCCTCACTTGCCCTCAGTTGGCAAGGGCTGAGGAGGGGAGTGGTGCACATGATGTAAGCACGGGAAGGGGGAGGCTTGCAAACAGTTCTCAGAGGCTCAGCAGCTAATTCCAAGCGAGGAAAGTACTCCTCAGGGACAGCTGTGTGGAGGGTGACTATAGCACTGGCCCCAGACTGTCCTGGTTTTAGCACTGAAGCTTCTGCATAGATCCAGTAAAACTAGGGGTGTTGGTCACATTGGCAGAGAGAACATGTGCCCTCTATGGGGCTAAAGCAGTCTCTGTGGTTCAAGGGTCTGGCCTGGCCTCATGAAGTCTACAGGATCTGCACAGGTAGCTGTAAGGAGGCATTCTGCAGCAATCGGGCACTCGAGTTTTCTGAACTTCTTAGAATTAAAAATTACCGGACTTCACAACAAGATGAGAGGAAATCAGCAATGGCTATGATGATGTCTCGTTTTCTTCAAAGTAGCTGGTCTTACCATCACTCATAATAAAATCAATTCTTGTAAATTCTTTAGGATCCTATACATGTACATCTATCCTTTCTGTATTAGAGGGAAAGACGAAACAAAACATCACAAAAAGTCCAGTAATGCTTATATCCTTTGTTTTGATTGTTTTTAGTCTGTTCTGTATTATTTGATTTCAATAGATGTGAAAATGTGGACAGCTATTTTGAAGAGAACAAGAGACATTATGGTAACCATTGTTGATTTTCCTATTGTCAGATTTTGAAGGCCTGCAACACTTTCATTCTTTTGTTTTCATTGGTTTTATACTATTATGTTTTGTTTGAATTCATTGTGTGTGAAGATATAGACAACTATTTTGAAGAAAACAAGAGATGTTATGGTAGCCACTGTTGATTTCCAGTTCACTTGTTTTGAAATCTTGTGTTGCTTGCATTGCTTTGTCCTGATCTGCTTTCTTCTGTTCTGTTTTGTTTTATTCTCTTTAGAAAAAAAAGAATTAAAAACTACCTTAGATAATCCCAACCTAGCCTTTTAAAAGATAATAAGCATTTCTTGCTACTCTCAATTTTATTTTAATTTTTTGTAAGAAGGCAAGGAGTTTTTAAAATGAGATTTACTGAATGAATACCTCTGAGGATTTGTTTATTTACAAATCCTCATTGTGTCCATAGAAATTACCTTGTAGAAGTTGAATTGGGCCTTATTTGAGGAATTAAATGTCAGATTTTTTTACTTAGAATTTTGTGAGTAAAAAAAAAAATGTGATCCTAAAATCAGACTATAAATAACTAGAGTTAAGCTTTTGGAATATTAACTATACAATACTTGTAGGTTTGTTTATTTCATTTTATTTGTCCTAAGGACTGGGAAAGGCAATAAGCTTTATGAATTAAAATAGCTTTTGTTTCAGTTACTAGTTTTAGAGTTAAATCAAAGTAACTTGAACTGTACTCCTTTAGTAACATTTCCCTTTATTCTATGTTTGGATGATTTTAGCTAAAAAACATCCTTAAACTTATGGGACCCACCTTACTTTTTTTCTGTAATTTACATGTAACCATGTAACAAGTTTGTGTATCTTTAGTTAATGGTCAAAATAAATTAATGAGATTCTAAACTAGAAGAGACTGCTCAACACTTTAAATACCTTCATCTGTTTCTAAGGGACCTTAGAAGTAATTTAGCTTTGGAGGATGTCTTGAAAGATGGTGTGGCTGCCATCCCCTTGGGGAATGAGGTCCGAGCACCATACAACACCTCAGCCCCAGTACCCAGCTGTACACTGTGCCTATAGCCACTGTGGGCCTGAGTTCTTTCCCCTCTCAGACCCCTGGCTCAAATCCCCTGGAGGAATGAAAGGTTTGGCTGCTTCTGCTACATTTGTCTCTAAGTGAAACTTTCACCCAGTTTTTGAAATGCCCAAGAACTGTGCATACAGTAATAGGGTATATGACTGTTTAGGGTGCCCTAATGGGCTCATGGTTTGTGGCAATCGTTTCACAGTGTACACACATATCAAAATGTCACCTTTTATGTGATAAATGTATTCAGGTTGCATTTGTTCTTTGTACATCCATAAAGCTGAAGGAAAACTAAATGGGCCCTGTCTCCACTGTGACATGCAATCGGACTGTGGGAGACCAGACATTGCTTCCACCTGTTTCTAGAACCTCACTATTGATTTTAAAACCTTCAGCATTAATGATGACAACAACAACACAAAAATCAACTGCCGAATGGTTCAAATTGCCTCCAGTAATTTTGCAATACTATTTCTTTTGTAGTCCTAATGCTTTTCCCCATGGGTGACTTGGGCTTACCCATTTGTACAAAAGAGATTTTTTACAGTTAATTCTTTATTTCTTGTATGCAGCATGGCTTAGCTCCTGTGTTCAAAGAATGAATGAATGTCAGGCCAGCAATCTAAGCTCAGGGCATCTCCTTGACTTTAGACATTTATCCCACTCGTTTGTTGAGTACCTTTTATATATGGGGAAATGTTACTGCTGCTGTGAGTAGCAGTGAATGCAATAAACACAAATCTTTCATGGAACTTACATTTTACTGGGGCAAGCAGATAATAAGCAAATGATATGTTTCTTGTTTGCCAGTTTGATATAGGACTGCAGAGATAAACAAAGCAGCAAATTCATGGGCTTTGGGGTGTGTGTGTGGGGTGCAATTCCAAATGGAATAAAAGGCTGGCATTAATTAAGTGAAGATGGAAGGAAGTAAAGGACTTGTCACTGTATATGTTTAGGGGGAATCATTTAATCAGGGGGAACTATTTGTACACAACTCCTTGGGTTGAATTGTGCTAGCTTTATTCTAGAAACTACTATGTAGTCAGTATTATGTGGCAGCTGTGAGGGGTATGGTTAGGGAATGAGACAAGAAAGGAAGCTGGTGTGGTGATACAGGTCAAGGTCTGATGCAGGAGGATATTTTGAGCTTACAAATTCAAGACAAGCTTGGGCAACATATTGAGACCACAACTGGGAATGGAGTTAGAGACAAAAAGACAGCAGAGAAAACTCTAAGGCCACATCACATAGACCTTTGAAAACGCTGGTCAGGATTTAGGCTTTTCCTAGGATTTACAAAACCCTAGAAGATTTTGAACCATGCAACGTGACATATTTATACAAGGTACATTGCAACAGTGGTTTCCACTCTGTGTGTGTTCTCTGTATCCACTAACACTGGAACCTGTTAGAAAGGCCCAGTCCTGACCTGACCCCAGGTGTAATACATCAGCAATAACAGCATCTGTTTTAGCAATGCCCTAAGGAGATAAATCAGTCCCCTCAGTTAAATTTGAATTTCAGATCAACAATGAGTAAGTTTTTAGAATGTGTCATGCACAAGTGAGTAATTATATTAAGATTATTCATTGTTGATCTGAAACTCAAATTTAACTGGGTAACCTTTGTTTTTATTCGCTAGTGAGGCAACTGTGCCTCCAGGTGATTCTGATGCACGCTGGAGTTCGAGAACCACTGTTCTGCAAGCTGCTGATGTCTGACCTAATGCTGTCTCCTGGCCAGGGAAACCACTCCCAGATTTTATCCATCCTGACTACTAATGCTGTCTTTTTGGACAACTACCCATTTTTAAACAGAACCACTGCCCACCCATGGCTAGTGACTTATGGGTTTTACAAAAAGCTGAACCTTCATGTTGGAGGACTGACTGATGTGTTGTATGGTTTAAGCTTCAAACCCCTATCCCACTCTACCTTGGGAATCAAGCTAAGGCCATCCTTGCTCTGATCTTTCGCCTTTCCTCTTCTGCTTCACTCAGTGCCTTATAGATTATTTTTTCCTTTGAGCACACCCTTTATAAATCAAGTGCATCCAAAGTCTCCATCTTAGGCTCCACTTCTAGGGCCCTGGTCTAAGGCAGATGATCCCTTGGATGTTTTGAAGATAGACCTTGATGAAGTATGTAAGCAGGGAGATAAGTGGGTACCTAATCACAAAACTCCAGTGGTTGGGATGGGGCGGTAGCAGTGGAGGTGATGGATTTAGGGTAAGTTTGAAGATGTAGCCCGTTGGATTTGCTGAAGATGTAAAAGAAGGATGTTGAGGGTAACCCTAGGTTTTGCTACTTACTGAGATGGATGACAGGAAAATGCATGAAGGGAGATTTAGAGTTTGCATGGTGAATTGCAAATGCTCTTCAGGCATCTGTGTGGCTATGTTGGGGAAGCAGCAATTTTGCTCCCATAAGACTTTAGCTGGGTGCCTGTGTGTATGTGACTTACCTAATCAGTTTTCTCCTATACAAACCAGGAGTGCGGAGTCTGAGATGCTGCCTCCCATACCTCCCCTGGCTGCAGTGGGGAGCATGATACCCAGGACTCCCTTTGAGAGAGACCCTCCTCAACGGGTGTGTGAAACCCCAGTTTCTGTGCATTTGGGCGAGACTGGTGTTTTCATGCTAGGGCCCCTGTCCCCTAGCTGTTCCAGCTGCTGTCTTACCCCAGTGAGGACATCAGAGCTACACAGTTTGGCCTAGTGTGAACTCCTCTACATTGTGGCCTTTGCTCTGGCACATTTTGTTGGCTGGAATGAATCTCTTTCTATCCACATCCTCTCTCTTCTCTTTCTCCTTTTACAAGTGTCAGACCTGAAAACTCCTGAAAAATATTTTTGCTCCTCTATATATATTCTGCACAGACATTTCCCCCAATAAATCTCTTACATGCTTATTTTCTTTTCTAGCATCTGTTTCTTCAAGGACCTAGGCAGTGACACTTATATGTGTGAAAGTGCATATTTCTTTAGAATACAAACCAATGAATTTTCACAATTTGAACACACACACACACACACACACACACACACTATCTGTACACAGATCAAGAAAAAAACCTGTACCAGTACCAAAAAATCCCTATGTTGACTTATAGTCTCTGTCCTCCCAAGGTAACCACTAACCAGACTCTTCTCAGCACAATCTTGACACTGAACCTGAGAGAGATATTACAAGAAAGGAAAGCTAGAGACCACTGCTTCTCCTGAAAACAGATGCAGAGATCATAATAAATATTACTAAACTGAACTCAGCAATATAACCACGTGTATCTAACAATGAGCCTGGAACCTTGGTGTATCTTGAAATTGTTCTTCCATTGGAAAGAAAATCTGAGAACACCATCATGGAGTTCAAAGTCTTTCTCACCAACAATTATTTCTTTCTATTCCTGACTTCCCACTCGACTTCTGTGGAAATCCAGAATTTGGATGTGAACTTCTTGATGTATCACATCATCTCTGTCAGGCCAAATCATGGTCACCAATTACTTGGGAAAACACTATTCTATTCTAGATACAGCTGAAAATGAACTTGGTAGATATCAAGTCCATATTCAACTGACTTCAAATAAGGGGAATTATCCTGAATGGGTCTGACTTAGTTGAAAATCCTTAAGAGAAGTCTTATGCTTTATCTGGAGAGATATACTTTTTTCTTTGACACCATGTATGTTGGGATCCAGCTGCTTGTGATCTTCCTTCCTACTGCCTGCCCTACATACTTTTCTAACTTGCCCACTGAGACCCAACAATGATAAATCCAATCCTTGTGATAAATCAGTCTTTGCCGTGTTTCTCTTTTCTCTCTCTTTCTCTATATACACATATATCTTAATGGTTCTATTTTTCTGATTGAATCCTGACTGATAGAACTACCTTGTTGCCAAGGCAATTATTTTACTCAAAATTCTCCAGAAGCCTCTGGTTGACACTTTTATTTGAGGCAAAGTTGTACTCTCAGTTCTCTGGCTTAACAATGTGGCATCATGGAGACTATGAATAGTCACAGACAATAGAATTTCCTGGCTATCAACTTTGCCCACTTAATGTGCAGTCATTAATTGTACATTAAAATCTCTGGGTCTTTCCTTCTAGGCAGATTAGGATGTTGGCTGCACTGTTCTTTAGAAGGTCCCTGCAGCCTGACAGTCCCTTGGGCTTTGTGACATCTGTCAAAGCCTACGCATGAACAGAAGAGCAAAGAGAGATGCAATTTTGCAATTTCACTCTCTTAGTTCAAGGTTGCTCTTTGTTCAGTGACCTCTTCCATTCATCATGTCACTTTGGGCTTTTGGCTTTTTGCCGAAGCAAAGAAAAAAATGTATTCATAAAAAGGTGAGTATAATAGGGACTAGTTTGAGGGTGGTAGCTGTGTGTCAGTGGATGGTGATAAATGGTACATTTAATACAATCGATGACAAAGTTATGGATCTTATTATTTCATACTTTGGATTTACTTCACTTGCTCAGAGGCTCTGGAACATGAATAATGACCCTTTTACAGTTTAAGGGTCTAACCTTTACTTGGCAAATGAGATTGCATAAAGAGTAGTAGGGACAATTTAAGAGACAAAATATAGAAAAAATTTTTTATCAGAGTTGTGACCCCAAAAGGTGATAAGTTTTTCATTGGTCAACAATTGTAAAATTCAAATCTCGCTGACAAGTTGAGTTCCCAGGAACTTTTTCCCATCTGGGATTTGCTTCCAACCCACTTCTGGCAGGGTACATTTCCCTCCCAACTCACTCAGTGTGACCTTGGGCAAGTAACAGGATGTCTCTCAGTCTCAGATCTCTTCTCTCTAAGATGCAGGGCCAGGGTGGATAATTCCTATGTCTCTTTATTCCATCTGGGAAATTCTCTGAGCATGAAATTTCAACATCACCTTCTTCGAAAAACAGAAAACAGAGTAATGAAAAAACTGCTTTGGCTCATTTGAAAAATGAAAGGTTGGGAAGATTGATGTGTTTGCTCAGAAGAAAAATAAACTTGGATATAGGGTCTGTAAAGTGTACCCTTTACAAAATTGTGAATTTTTCAAGAGGAAGAAGTTACATACTCTTGGGGTTGCTGCTTGACAGGAGGCATATAAGTTATTTATAGCCCATGCCAAGGCTAGGAAAAGCAGTGAGACAGACTGGCCAGAAATTCTGCATGTACTATGTACTTTGCTTTATTCAAATATCCACATGCTTCCCTCTCGCTGTGAGGGTCATGTTGTCCTTTCACCTTGCCATCTGGATCAACCTGCTCTTCCCTGCATCTGAGTCTCCATTCCCATGGTCTTGCCCTTTTATCTGTTGGTTCACATTCTTCTTCAGGTCAAGGGAGTGTTGCCTTTTGAAAAACAAGCAAACAAACATAATTGCATAGGGAATAAGTGAAATGCTGGCTAAGCCTATAAAGAAAGATATATGAATAGGTTTAGATTCAGGCAATATCACTTCCCTACTGGGTACCAGCCCTTTTCAAATATACTACCCTGCAGTGACCTTGTGGTATAGAGTAGTGAATGTCACCCCCACCTCAAAAACAAGTTATATCATGCCCCACTCCCCGAATATTGTCATGTTTGGAAAAAGGGTATTTATAGATGCAGCTAAGTAAAAAATTTTGAGATGAGATCATCCCTGATTGTCTGCTGGCGTCCTAAATCCAATGGCAAGTATTCTTATTAGAGTTAGGCAGAAGGAGATTTGACATGGAGAGAAGAGGTATAGAAATGTGACCATCAGGTTTGTTACGGCTTATACATTGTGTCAACTTGAGAAGTCTAGAAGCTTAATTAAGTAACAGCAGTTCTACATCCTGGGGTATAGAGCACAAGCAGTTACCTGTTTATTGTGTCAATTTGAGAAGGTCAGAAGTTTAACTGAGAGACTTAGCAGGGAGCCAGGGTTCATACTTTGTAAATATCCTCATCATGTGCAAAGGAAGGCAAGGAAATTTGTGAATGCTACACCCACTCCTGGCAGGGGGGTATCCTGTGTACAATATAAGGGAGAGAAAGAGGCTTGCTCTTGCCCCCTTTTGCTCTGGCTGCTGCTTCAAAGTGTTGTCTCAGTGTCATGCCACCCTGCTTTGGAACCAGCTGATTATGGACTTAAACCTCCAAAAACTGTAAGCTAAATACACCTTTCCTTCTCTAATTTTGGATGTCAGGTATTTTGTCTCAGCAGTGAGAGAAAAGTAACTAAGACAGAATTTGGTACCAGAGGAGTGTGGTTGTTGCTGTGACTATATCTGACCATGTGGTTCAAGAGCCTTTGGAAATAGCTTGTGAGAAGAGTTTGGAAAGGTTCAGAGATGTCACCTGAAAGAGTAGGCCTGGAATGGTTTAGGCTGTTCTGTATGGGAGATTCTGGTCAGAGCTCAGAAGACCAGAAGGTTGATAAAAAGCCTGCCAGTAAAGACCAGGCTCCAGAGATTTCTGCTAGGAAGAAGGACTGCATTGGTTGTTGGACTCCACACGATGTGTGTTGTGGCTTGGCAGAGAGTTTGTCTGCATTTTGTCCATGTCCAGAGAGTTTTCCTGAGATTGAGATTAAGGGCAATGGACTGATTTAGTCTAGCGAAAGAAATTTCAAGGCAACCTAATGTTGAAACAGTGGTCTGGCTATTGTTGGGGGCTTTTAGCCAGATTTATGCTGTTAATCAGGAGCAAAGAGCTCAGCATGGTGAGGTGACCTCTAGAGTCATCAGGGATGCTATTAATACAAACTAGGAGGCTGAGGCAGGAGGCTTACATGTTTGAGGTCTGCCTGGTCAACTTAGTGACACTCTGCCTCAAAAATTTTTTTAAAAGACTAGAGATTTAGCTTAGTGTGAGTCAGTATCCTTACACACACACATGCACGTTCTCACACACACACACACACACACACACACTGAACTATCATTATATATGTTATTCTTGGACTTGAAGTCATAAGAGTGGATGACTTCAGGATGTTGTGTATCATTTGTTTGTTTTCCTTTTAGTCATATTATTCTAACATATATTTACTTAATTATGATAATTGTATATATACAATTTCCTTTTTCCTTGCTTACTTTACATTATGCTGATAGCATCTATTATACTGGGAAAAAAGTAATGCAAATCAAAACCACAGATTGAGCATAGCCTTTCATTTATAGATGCAAAATTTGGAAAAGAGCTCATTCTCTGCATTGTCACTATGTAAATTGTCCATGTATAGTTATGGAAAGTTTAAAGATAGTATGATTTGTTTCACTTTGAGAATAGTGAAAATTCTATGTATTCTACAATATGAAATTTTTATTTGAGACTGTTTATTTATCAGGAATTATACAGAAGTCATTTAACTTCTAAAATGTTCAATACAGGCATTAATCACATTACATCTGTAGATTTAGGTATAGAATTTAGGTATCTTTTGCGGGAGACAGGTTCGAACCCAGGCCTACTGTTACTGAACTGAATAAAGCCTGCAGTCACACTTCCCAAACATCCACATTTATCACATTAACATTGTTTTGAATATTACTTTAGAGAAATTTATTTTAAAAAAGAAAGATTTTTATCAAACTCAGTATTGTGCTGAAATGAATCAATGAAGATTAACCTAATGCCTAACTTTGATTGTTATATTAAAATAGAGGCCAACATAATTTGAAATAATGTCACAAGACACAGGATGGCATCTGGAAATAGCTTTGTTTGGGTCTAGCTCAGTCATTTACTGGAGTGTTACCTTGAGAAAGCTAATCTCTGTAAATTCTCATTTTCATCTCTGTATAACGGAGAGCTAACTACAGAATTTCTCTCTAACGCTGTTCTAAGAATCACATGCAATAACAAATGCAATGTACTTCAAGAATGAAAATAGAAATCTGGGCACTGTGCCATATACCTGCAGTACCAGCACTTTGGGAGGCTGTGTTAGGAGGATTCCAAGTTTGAGTCCAAAGTGGACAACTTAGTGACTTAGTGAGACCCTGTCTCAAAATAAAAAGTAAAACAAAACGAAACAAAACAAAACAAAACAAAACAAAACAAAACAAAACAGGTTGAGGATGTAGTTCATTGTGAAGGCCCTGGGTTAAATTTCCAGTACTGATCAAACAAAACCAAAACCTAAAAACAATGAAGATAGGAACCTAACTATAGGTTTTTGCCTAGTGCCGGGACCATACATAATACACACAAATCTGCTTCAAGAATGAAGACAGGAATTGAGATGTTAGGAGGGCTTTGAGCAATTTGTCAACCTGGGATGTATCAGGAGAGAGAAGCCAACCCAGCTAATTGAACAGAATTTAATGTAATGAATTGTTAACTTGGTATAAAGTTGCTAACTAAGTAACTGAAAAGATAGAAGGGGAACTCTAATATATCACAAAGTTAGGAATATAGGGCTCAGGACCAACAACAAAAGGTCAGAATAACACATATTATAATCTAGACATTAGAAGAAGGACTAGGGGTGCCAGCTAGTCCTATATCTTGGAACCCATGACAAAGTTGGTTCTATGACTGGTGGGGAATTACAAACTGGGTCCAGCAGGTGTTATGTGACAAAGTCACTGCTGTTGAGTTCTGCAGGGTGATGGTCACAGGAACAGGAAGCTGAGAAGAAGACCATGGAGAGTGGGCAGGAAGGAGCAAGTCCCTTCTTCCTTCTTGGGTCTTTTAGCCTTGCTCAGGTGCCCTCTGTTGGGGGAGCTTATGGTGGAACCAATTGGCCAATCAGAAACATGGTTTATGGTCCCAGTCCCGGTATCACAGTTCTGGTGGTGGTGGGGTGGGGGAGTTAAGGCACAGTAATTTACTAGTTGGTGCATAGCTGTCTTTCTAAATCCTAGAAGACCTCTGCAAAGTAACTACTGCTATTTCCATTTTGCATCATGGAAAATTATAGCCAAGAGACATCAAACTTTCCCAGATTTTTGTCAAAGTGCTCCAGACCAGGATATAATCCAGTTCTGTTTGACTCTGAAAAATTTTCAGACAGTTATCTTGTGACTCATTTTCCCTCATATTTAACTACAATATTCAATAAATATTTATTACTCTCCTTGATGTCGAACACTATTATATGGAATGGAGATATGGTAGTAAATAAATCATAGTCTATCTCCTTTTAGAATTTATAGTCTCAACAATGAAGTATTACAACTACATACACATAGGAATTCTGTTCATGGAATTTTTGTCACAAATTTAATGAATTTAACAAAAATTTGAATATATGGGTAGTAAGTAAATGTTGCTATCTTTTACAAGTAAGAGGAACTAGAAAGTGGATTTTAAAATCAAATATTAGTGTACTCCAAATTCTGAATTTTGAATAAACTTCTCTATTATTTGCTCTATTCATTTGCTCTATTTTTTCTAGGATGTTAAACACCTAGCTCATTTATATGTATATTTTTTCTTGTTTGTTTTCTGTGATTTCAATATGCATGTTTTTGTTTTGTTTTACTCTTTTAAAGTTGGTTTCTAATTTAATTGTTGTGAGACAAAACACTGTGGATTGTTTACCAACTCACTGAAACATTTCTATGAGATTTGTGATAGAATTCATTTTTGTTTATTTGTTCAGTTGTATTACTTCTGTTCTAATCTTTTATGCTCAAATATTCCATTTTAATTGTGAATTTGTCATTTTTCTTCCATTCTTTATAATTTTTAAGATGTTTTGAGGCCATATATTGTACATAAAGGTGTAAACTGTAAACAATACCATATGTGTGTTGTATTTTGGATAAATAGTTTCTCTTATCCTTTTTGTCTGTTGATCTTATTATTTAATACTTTTTTTCTCTTTTTGTCTCACACTAACATTGCTAAAGTAACTGTTGGTTACACGACTATAAAGTTGTTTTGTATTCATTGTCAAATTATATTTCTTGATTAGTAACTAACCTTTAAGTAATGCTTTCATGTACCAAGTACCATTACACACACAAATTCTTTTAATTTTCAGAACAATTTATAGGGGATCTTCTTCATGATACCAGCCAGACTTGTACACTGGTATACTGAGGCATACTGACCATAACCACTTGAATACTAGATAGCAAAGCTGGGTAAAATATCTATGTGTTTCAGCTTCAGAGTTATGAATTCAACCACTACTTCTCATTGCATATAAATTATGGCTTAGTTATGATTAGAATTTGAGTTTGACAGTAGTTTCCCTTTGGCATTTGGAAGATATTATTTCATTTCCATCTACAACTGTTTTCTTGCTGATGAGAAATCTGTTCTCAGATTTCTGTGTAGGTAATCTATTCTCTCTGGATGCCTTCTAAGACTTCTCTTTTTCTTCATGTTATAGCTTCTTGACATCTATACCTACTGCTTAGAACTCAGAATATCCTCTTCTAATGTGAAATCCTATGTCTTCTTTTAAATCCTCTAACTTATAGCACAATTTTGGTAACTATCTACTGTGCAGACACTCGTTTATTTTCTTCTTTATGGAAACAATGCAGGATTCCAATCTAGTCATCTCACCAGCTATTTCATTTCCCTTTTAATTTCATTATTGCTTTACATTACATTCTAGGAGATTGCATCAGTCCCATCTTCCATGTCTCAATTCTTCTGCTACACCTAGTCAAGAGTATATACTCAGGGAAGTCTGTGCTGGTGGCTTCTGATAAATCCCTTCCCAGGGAGTATCTGTGAAGCTGCTTGGTTCCTGAGCCAGAGATGGAGAAGAAAAAGATAGAATTGTGTGAGAAGAGGACCCTGATAGTGAAGAGGATGAAGTGACACCTCATCATGTGAGACATCTCTCTCACATGGAGGGGTGGGACAGTGATTCAGCCAGTTTGGGTAATGGGATTCATCAATCTTCCATGAGTCTGGGAACTGTAGGGACAGTGAGAAGGGGAGATAGGCAGGGACATAGGGCATGAGGTGGCTGCCAGTGTGTGGCTGACATGGAGAACAGCTATAGAAATGACCACTTGCTTACTAAAAATTTCCCTCTGTGAAACCTTTGCAGGTGTACAACAGTTATTCTCAGGGACCTGCTTACATACACTGGAAACCTGTAAAACTTGTTGAAACTTAGCTTACCCCAGGAACAAGCTTACCCCAGCAACAAAGGTTAAAAAGACCCTGAATGGCTTAGGACTCCTATAAGAATGGGTGCAAAGATCCCAGGCTGAGAAAGCTCATCTGTGCAACTTTCCCTGCCACAAGTTTATTGTTCAGCAGTCCTTGCATTTGCAATATTATAAGTAAACCTCTGCTTCACACTACTTTGATTTTCTGAGTTCCTCATTGTGCACTGGAGGGATCTTCAGTTTTGAGTCAGCCTCACCTCAGCCTTTACATTCTTTTCTGCAATGAAATGATGAACCGGAGAGCCAGAGGGTGTCTTTTCATGTGAAGACCCCTAGCCTCCCAGACTCCCGCCTGATAGAACAGAACCAGCTATAAGAATTTTGCTCAGGCCAGTGATGCATACAAAGGACACACCTTGGAGCTGGTGGTGCTGGAGCAGTTTGTTGCATTTGAGTCCAAGAGCATCATCCAGAGGAGCAGTGACATTGCCAGAGGATTTGGAGAGTAGACAGAATGACTGTGGACAGCTGTTGCTTCTTCGCAGATGGAAATGAGAAGTGCTAGTGGGCAGGACAGTACCTGAGAGGAAACTCAAATATTCTCAAGCTCTGAGCTGTTGCTATGGAGGATGAGCATAAGTGGGCGTCATGGATGCCCTGTGAGGATGATGCTGGGACTGGAAATGGAGTACTAGCAGCAAATCAGGGGATCACTTTTCAGTGGAGCTCCTAACACTCACAAAATAGGTGAACCTTAAAAGCTGAAATATGGAAATGCCTGTTTCCCAAAGCACAGGTTGCAGAGAGAAACCCCTCTAGCCAGAAACAGCATATATGTGATGAATGTGCAGAAAACTTCAGTCAGGGCTCAGCTCTTCCTTCTTTTCCTCTTCCTTCCTTCCTTCCTTCCTTCCTTCCTTCCTTCCTTCCTTCTTTCTTTCTTTGAATTTCTCTCTCTATCTCTCTCATACTGGGGATTGAATTCAAGGCCTTTGCACTGAGCTGCATCCTTAGCCCTTTTTTATTTTTTAATTTTGAGATAAGCTCTCTTTCTATTGCTCAGGATAGATTTCAACCTGTGATCCTCCTGCCAATGCTTCACAGAGACCTGAGATTATGGGTGTGTACTATCAAGTCTGACTCTCAGTCCTTATTTCTTATCAAAGACTCCCCAGTACTGAGAAGAATTAAGGATGCACAGTATTTGGGAAAGTGTTCAGTAGAAGTTCCACCAACATCAAAGAGTCCAAATTGTAGAAAAACCTACAATGTCTTGAATTTGGGAATTTTTTTTGGCGGCGGGGGCAGAATTCTGAGCTTAGTCATCATCAGAGAATCCATACTGGAAAGAAACCAGTATGGATTGTGAAAGTGTTCAGTGTGGGAAATTTTATAGTCAAAATTGAAATCTTTTTAGACATCAGGTAAAACACAAGGCAAAAGAACTCTTGAATGTTGTGCAAATTTAAGACATACCCCTACCCCGCATCAATCAGCAGTATTTTTCTTCAGAGATGAATAAAGAGTTAAAACATGAAGTAATATGGAACAGTTTTTCCCCTATTGACTGTCAGGTAATGCTTTGAGAAGTATTAAAAATCTTCCTTTATAACTATTATTTTATCTTAAAAGAAATGGTGTCATACTTTCCTGGAAGCTGAAGTATTAAAATTAATTTCAAATATTAATACCTAAGTTTCCCACATATTATTTGTATTGCTTTATTTTTTCCCAAATAATGAACTACTACTTGGTTCTTTGTCTCATTCTTAAATTTCTGTTTTTAGATAAGTACCTTATTTCCGTGTGGATCATTGAAAACATTCTTTGTAAGAATACATTCCCTCCTACTTTAAAAGGTAGCATAGAAATTATAAGGTCTGAAAACATTCTTAAGACATTTCACAACTATCTTTTAAAAATTTACCTGTTTCCTTTTATCTAATTTAAATATACATTTGAGAAAATAGAAGATAAAGATTGGCTAAAAGCTTCAAAATAAGATGAACTCTAGGTTTTCACATAATAAGTGATGGTAATAAAGCTTCAGAGAGTGAACAGGGTGTTTGGATGGGAGAAGATATACACATACTTTGATCAAAGCATAGAAGTAGATAAATTTCTCTAAGTGCATCCTCCTACAGGAAAAATGAAAAAAAAATCCCTGTTCATTCTGTCAATTTGAGAGCACTTCACTAATGAAAGCAGTTTTTCTCATGTGTTGGTAAAAAATAGTCTAAACAATTACAAAACCATGAAGATAGAAGTTATAACTCTATGGAAGGATTTGCAGTAAATGTCAGTGTTGAAACGCAAATGTAATCATAAGGTAATTGTCTAGTTCTAATTCATCAAAGAATAGTCCCTGACAGGTAGGCAACAAGTATCAGGTTTGCTATTTTTATCCCTTAGGTACGAAAGGATTAATTACAGGCTACAGCAGTCATGCATTTATTATTAAAACATTTTTTTCCTACAACGCACTGCACTATCTGCTATAGTCCTGCCATAGGTAGTTCTTTTATTGTAAATTACAGGGGATTTGGTGCAAAGCTATTTCATATAGTTAGCCTCTTTCCCTTGCCAGTATTCCCAGGGGAGGTCACCTCTAAGATTGCCAGAGTCATACTTCACTTATAAGGGTGCTGTTATTTGCAGGGGAAGAGGACTCTGAAAGAGTCAGTTTTCCAGCATTTCCCAAAAGTGACTTCAAGAAAAAGTTTGGATGTTTGTGAATCCTAAGTAAGGACACCCAAACAATCTGTAGCATCATTGGCCTTGTACCTACACGAACAGTTGAGTTGCTTAGTTGTACTTAAACAGCTAGGTTATTAACAACTATTTTATTAACTACCAGAATTTATTGGACTATTTTCTTAAATTTTCAATCTTAACACATTTAAAATAATGCATACCAGTAATACATTCTAGTAGTAGGATTGTATACTGCTTGACTGAGAATTTTAAATACCATAGTTCTACTGCTTAGTGGAAAACTCTGAAAATTAAAATATTAAACATGAGAAAAGGCTTTTTAAAAATGGATATTGTTGTATGGAAAATAATCACATGACTACAAATATTTCCTTGTTCCAGAGACTTGGATTATATCTGGTGCATGGATCAAGTTCTAAAATGGAAAGTGAGATTTACATGAGCCTGTTAAAAAAATGTAGTAATAAATGCAAAGCTAGCTGGTGGAGAAGGGAGGCAGAATGGAGCCTGTGATTTTAAGACATGTAGTTTATAGTTGAGATTTATTGAAGTATAAATATACAGTAATGATATAATAAGCTTAAATTACACAAGAAAATGTAGGAATTTTCATTTAGATCTTTTTCTTATTGTAACAGAGGAAACAAATCAATATCCAATAAAGTTGTAAACGTCTCTGCTCTAGGATTGAAAAACAAAAAGCAAGAGTGTATACTCTAAGGAAATGAAGTCACTATGCTCAATAAAGTCCTGAATTCCCACACTCATTGCAGCACTGTTCGCAGTATCCTTGATATGGGATCAATGTAAGTGCCCATTAATAGATGAATGGATGAAGAAAATGTGCTGTTTATGTCCAATGGAAAAGTATCCAGCCATACAAAGATGAAATCCTGCTATTTGTTACAACGTGGATGATAGAGAATATCATGTTAAGTGAAATAAGTCAGGCATAGAAATACAAATACTACATGATCCCACTCATATGTAGAAGCCGAAAAGAAAACTGATTTCATAGATGTAGAGTAGAATGGTGGTTATTACAGGCTGGGTAGGGTAGGAGGGATAATGATGGGAAGAGGTTGGTCTGCAGGTGCAAGGTTACAGATAAGCAGAACACTTTCCAGTATTCTATTGCAGAGTAGCATGATTATAATTAACAATAAAATATTGTATATTTAATAAATCTAGGAGAGAGAATTTTGAATGTTTTATCACAAAGAAATGATACGTTTGAGGTAACAGAAATGTTAATGACCCTGGTCTAATCATTACATAATGTATACATGTGTTGAAATACTATGTTGTACCCCACAAATTTGGATAATTTCTAAGTGTCAATTAAAATTTTAAAAATTAAGATTACCCTAATGTAAATAAAAATCATTTTATAAAACTATAATTCACATATCATATATTTTACCCACTTACAATGCACATGTCAATATTTTTGTTTCATATTCAGAGAGATGCAAAAAGTATCACCACAATTCAATTTTGGAGCATATTCATCACCTCAAAAGGAAACCTCACGCTCAGCAGTCACTTCCCAATCGTTCCATTTCCTCAGACCCAGGCTGCCAGTAATCTGCTTTCTGTCTGAGCAGCTTTGCTTTCTTCTGCACATTTCATACAAATGAAATGATACAATGTGTGATGTTTTGTGACTGACTTCTTTTACTTAGCATAAGGTTTGCAAGGTTCATCTGTATCATAGCATGAATTACTAGTTTATTCATTGTGGAATAACATTTCATTGTACAAGTGAACTACATACTGTTTTTCCATTCATCAGTGAATGGGCATTTGCATGATTTCCAGCTTGGGAATATGATAGATAATGTTGCTATGAATACTCATGTACATTTCAGTTGCTTCGACACATGCTTTCATTTCATTTGGGTTTATACCTCAGAATGGAATTGTCAGGTCCTATGGTAATGCTATTTAACAAACTATTCTCCAAAGTGTATGCACTACTTTATACTCCCACTAACAAGGCCTGAAGTCCTGTTTATCTAATATAACAATGCATGAGGATTGCAATTTCTTCACACCCTTGCCAGGACTTACTGTTATCTGTTTTTTTAATTATAGCTCTCCTAGTGGCTGTGAAGTGGTATTGAACTGTAATTTTGCTTTGCATTTCTGCAATAATTAATGATATTGAACATCATTGGTCAATTGTGTCTTCTCTTTGGAGAGATGTCTGTTCCAATCCTTTGTCCATTTAAATTTTAAGCTCCTGTGACTACAAAAAAAGGATTTTAAAAAATTTATTCCAAATTAAAGTCCTCTATTTGGTATATAACTTGCAAATATTTTCTTCCATTCTGTGGGTTGTCTTCTTATTTTCTTAATGGTAGAATTTTAGCACAAAAGTATTTTTTAAAATTTTGTTGAACGCCTGTCCATCTAACTTTTTTTGCATGTTTCTTCTGTATTGTACCTAAGAAATAGTTGCTTAATCTAAGGTTATGATATATTTTTTCTTCATGCAAAATGGCGGCCTGCATTTTGAGAGGAATTTCATAGACTCTGGAGATCAAGTTCAGAATTAGTATCATTTAACAATATTAAATATGACCCAGAATCATTGAATTTCTTTACATTTATATTTAGATCTTCTTTGTCAGTGGTATTTTGTGTTCTCAATGTAAAAGCACTGCACTTTTCTTAAATGTTTTTTTAAATTCTTTTTTGATGCTCTTGTAAATTACTTTGTTAATTTCATCTTTATTCATTGCCAGTGTATAGAGATAAAACTGGTTTTTTTAATCTTATATTTGCAATATTGCTGAGCTTGTTTATTATCTTTTAGTTTTTATAGTTTTTCAGTTTTTAGTGGATTCCTAAATATTCTCTTTATCCAAGATTATGCCATTTGCAAGCAGAAATAGTTTTACTTCTCCCTTTCCACAACTTTCACTTATTTTTTGCTTGCCTCACAGCCCCTGCTGGAACATCCACTAAAGTGTTGACTAGACTTGGTGATGGCAGACAACCTTGTTTAATTTCTGATTAGAGGGGCAAAACACTTGTCTGTCACTCTCAAGCATGACGTTCTGGGTTTTTCATGATGGACTTTATAGGATAGACTTTACTTCTAATTTGTTGACTGTGTTTTCTTTCTTTTTAAAATGAGATTGTGTTGGGTGTTGTCAAATGCTTTTTTGGCAGTTAACATGATGATCATGTGATTTTTCTCTTTTAGTACATTAATTATAGTGTAATATATTAGTTGATAAATTGTTATCCAGGCAATAGTTCATCATGGGGTTCTCTAAGCCTCTAATTGTATCTTTGGAGCATCTAGCCCCAATGTTAATCCATTGCCTAGAATAGTAAGTGAATGATCAAAGAAACACTTAAACAATTGAAGTTCAGAAACACTCTGACAAAGATCACTTCCTCCTTATTTGGTCACTCAGACTCCCTATTGCTCAGGGCTGTTTCTTCCTCTGAGCCTAAGAACATCTTTATATACTCACCAGCATCATCCACATGAGTGGCCTGTTTTGGCCTTTGCTTCTGATCCATCTTTGATCTGCCATTGCTCTATCTAGGCTCACATGGACCAAAAGTTATAAAATGATGGACACTTGCCTTCCCTAGGCCATGAGGAAACATGAAGCATTTATATCCACAGAGGAGAAATGATCACTTTGGCAAG